>CAEMYA010000071.1:5731228-5742535 GCA_903131615.1 Diplodus sargus
GACTGCATGAAAAGGAAAAACAAAACAAAAAAAAAGACAAAAAAACCCCACTAATCATGAGTCGTGTAATCCATCCTCCGGGTTCTTTTATAAATCACACCGCCTGGTGTGTTTACCTACACAGTATGCCGCAATAAATGACGAGCCTCCTCCCCGATAAGGTAATTATCATCTTTCAATTTGCACGCCTGCTTCGTCTTCTGACACAGCTGAGTCGATTGTCTGGTCTCCACCTTTAGCAGCAGAATGTCAAATCGAGAAGAAGAAAAAAAAAATGTCGAGGATCATTGGAATAAAATAATAATAACAAAACATCAGACGAGCTGCGCGGCTACATTCAGGATCTCGTGTTTCGTCAAATGTTGCGGTTTGATCGCGAGCGACGATGATAAAAACGTTATCCTTGGAAGCCGTCATGAGGAGCCCCGGCGGCTCCATTGTGTCAGATTTGAGCATCCTCCATGAAAAATTTAAAATGGAAACAGGCTTCATGAGAGCGGTGCCGCATACTACACTGCTGTAGTCAGCCACGCCGAGCACATGGGCTCTGCGCAGCACGCTAACATGCGCATTGGTTGCAGTGCGTCGTGCCCATCATTTGCTTGTGCCATCGCTGCTGTCTGCTGCTAACTGCAGTGTCCTCTTGGTAGCACTACATGAGCATGAGCAGCACCAAGTTCCCCACATGTTTTCTCCTCCACCGTGTGGTGATCTTGAATGACCTCTAAAAATGAAAACTCCACCTCACACAACTTGTTTATTGTCTCATGTGCTGCAGTGTACGCTGGCGTGAGAGTGAGAGAGAGAGAGAGAGAGATGTCATCTCCAGGCATGGGCACCCCCAGTGACCCCCTCCTGGCCAGTCCAGGAGGGAGGTTGTCCACAGCTCAGGAAGGTTTGTGGAGGAGCTCGCTCCCCAAAACTGCCAGCTTCCCGACGTCCACCACTCGGCACCTCAGTCACCGAGCCAACAACTTCCAAAGACAGCCGAAGCGACGGAAGCTGATAAGACCTTCGCCGCCTCCGCCACCCAACACACCCTGTCCCCTGGACCAGCTTGACCTCAGTGAGCTTCCCCCGAGGCGCACCTTACAAGAGCTGCTCTTCAACGGCTGCATCCTGTTTGGTATCGAGTTCAGCTATGCCATGGAAACTGCTTATGTGACCCCTGTGCTTCTACAGATGGGCTTGCCTGATCAGTTCTACAGCTTGGTGTGGTTTATCAGTCCCATACTTGGTAAGTGGGCAGCAAAGTGGGGGGGGTGGGATTATGTGATGCATCATTGTGGGATCTTGTGTCGCTCTGATGGAGCTGTTTCAACTCTAACTCATGCTTTCTTTCTTTGGTTTGAAGGATTCCTCGTTCAGCCTCTCATCGGAGCATGGAGTGATCGTTGTACATCCCGGTTTGGGCGAAGAAGACCCTTTATTTTTGCTTTGGCTATAGGTGAGAAACTTACTTCAGTGATTTAGGATGACACAGACATATCCATAGTCCAAGACTCAAGTCAAGCTACTTTTTTCTCAACCCACAAAACTTCAGTGTACATGCAGTATCTGGACTTTATGAAGCAAAACGACAAGATACAAGTACCTGTCAAATAATTATATTATCGGACAATTTATTCAACCTGTTAATCCAAAAAGTACGACAATGAATTGAGTTTGTTCATTGAGGCTCAGTGTTATATAATCAAACATAAGACAAAAAAATGTAAAGCAAAAAGCTTTCTTAATCCTCCACTTGCACAATGTAGTATGACTTTATATCGGCTATACAATGGCACATCCTACGGCTTCAGCTTTTTTTTAGAAATTTTTTTTTAGATTACCACACAGGTGTTTTTAACAAGCGAGGTTAGCCTGTCAGCTAGCCTGGATAGTTTCCTTAAAAGCTCTACATATAAAAGAGTGTAGATCCAGTCATTCGTCGATGTGGTTTGTAATTTCAATCCCTTATCCAGCAATGAGGTCAGAGCTTTACCGCTCACTTTCATTTTTATTGTTGGCAGCTATTTCAAGAACTGAGTGTACTTAACTTGTGGCTAGCTACATCCGCTAACGGTTATCTATCCATCTAAAAGATAAGAAATGTTGCACACTTTATACTTTATACGAACAGTAAACTAATGACAATATATACAAAATGAATTTAGCAAAGTGTTTGGGATGAAAAAGCACTGAGATGTATGCTTTGAAGTTAGTATCAAAGCAAAAGAATGTGCAGTTTGTAAATGGGATATACCTCGCTACGCTACACTGTGCAAGAGAGAATTTGTTCGCAATCCAAAAAATATTCTGTCCCTATCAGTTTTAATGAGTGAAATACTGACAGCCAGATTGAAAAAAAAAACTGAACTAAAAACATAAAATGACAAGTCACTCTAGTCATCATGTCTGAAATCACATGTCAAAGTCGAATCTGAAGTTTTTTATTTTCTGTTGAATCAAGTTGCAAGACATCGAAACAGTAACTTGAGTCGCAAGGAGTCCACGTCTCTCGTATTATGAAAGTGCTGCTTACCTACAGTTAGATTTACAAGAAAAACATGTAGAAACTGGTGCAACAAATGCTGAGACATCTTGATATGTTGCCTCCCAAGCATTAAACAGCAAACACTGGATTCTCTCTCTAACCACAGCCCCGTTGTAAAGACATGTTTGGGTAACTAGCACATTTGCCCTTCTCGGGTAAACACGCGTGATTATTTTCTAGCATCCTTCTGCTCTCCTCCCTCACAGGGGCTTTGGTCGGTCTATCCCTGGTGCTGAATGGGCGAGACATCGGTGGTGCGCTGGCTGACACAGCATCAAATCACAAGTGGGGAATTGTCCTAACGGTGTGTGGTGTGGTTCTGATGGACTTCAGCGCTGATTCAGCCGACAACCCGAGTCATGCGTACATGATGGATGTGTGCAGCCCCGAGGACCAGGACCGGGGGCTGAACATCCACGCACTGCTGGCAGGTAAGAAAACGCCACAGTCACAAATTCATTCTTACTTTATCATTATAGAGTATGAGCATAAAAGATTGCAACTATAACTTATATTCTTTTAAGATAATTTAATTAAGATTTAAAAAACAAAACAAAACGCAAATTGCTGGCAAGATGTAACTATTTTTGTTTTGCTCTGCAGGGCTCGGAGGTGGATTTGGCTACATTGTGGGCGGCATCAACTGGGACCAGACACAGTTTGGAAGGTCGATGGGAGGTCAGCTGCGCGTCATATACATGTTCACGAGTATCACTTTGGTGATCACCACAGCCATGACTCTGCTGAGTATCCCCGAACGGCCCCTACCAAAGAGCCAGCCGAACAAAAACTCTGGCAAAAACCATCTCAAAAGCCCCAGCCTCCCTCTACCTCCCTCTCCCCCTGTACCTCCGGGGTCAGCTTTGGGCCTGGATGAAGAAGATGAAGATGGTCTTTACAGCTATCATTTCTCCACAAAGCCTAATCCATGTAACTCTGACCCTCTGGCCCATTCTTGCAGTGCCAATGCACGCCTCTGCGCTGGCCTAACTAGCCCGATATCCCCCCTGAGCCCCCTTACACCAAAATATGGCAGCTTTATCAGTAGGGACAGCTCGCTCACTGGCATCAATGAGTTCGCCTCCTCATTAGGAACGTCCTACATAGACAGTGTGCTCATAAACTGCTACACAGGCCAGCAGACACCACAGGCTTCGGCCTCCAACACAGCCGCTGTGCCGCTGCCTCCAGGGGACTCCCCTCCTCCTGATGAGTCCACGCAGGGCCCAGATCCTGCAGGACAGACCCAGGCTGATGTGGTTGCTCACCCAGCTGGACAAGCTCATGATGCAGAAGCGCCACAGCTGGAGGGAGATGCGCAATCTAACGGAGCATCTCAGGTCACAGCCGGGGTTCAGCCTGGTGCAGGGTCACACCGGCGCTTCTCTGCTGGTATCCTGAAACGACCCCAGAGTCTCGCACTAATGGAGGAGCCCCTGGCAACCCAGATTGTTGGTCTGGAGAACGGACGCAGGAGGACAGTCACCTTCAGCCAGCAGGTCAGACGCAGGTTTTGAAACGTTGACTGAAGCTGTTAAATCAGTATCCACCATGCGCTTTTTAAAAAAACGGTGTCTTGTCTTTTTTGTCTGATGAAGGTTGCGAACATTTTGCTGAATGGCGTGCGCTATGAGAGTGATCTGAGTGAGAATGCGGAGACGGGAGAATCCCAAATGTCAATGAAGCTGCTGTGTATAGCCATCTACAGGATGCCTCCCTCCCTGCGGAGTTTATGCACTAATCATTTCCTGGGTGAGGAGAATCACTTTTTTAAAGTGTCATGCCACTTATTTTACACATTAAAGTGTGTTTATAGGTCTTGCGAAGGACTACTGCATATACGAAAAAAGTATCTGTTGTATCTGTTTTGATCATTTTAACTTTCCACACCCAGTCCAGCATTGGTAACAGGGTTAGGGTGCAATGCAGACCAGTGGAATCATCTTCAAAATGTGGCACCTACATTACCCACAATGCAACTTAGCCACTGACATGACAGGCAGTTTATTAGATTACATTCAGCTTCCTCCGGAGCCACAAGGGGCTTTTTTTTAACACACTTGGATGTGTACAAGCGGTAGAGTTACCCTTTAAATGGCTCATATGTCTGATTTGTATCTAACACTAGCTGTTGGTATTTACTGGTTCTAGGCTGGTTATCCTTTGAAGGCATGCTGCTCTTCTACACTGACTTCATGGGGGAGGTTGTGTTTGAAGGTGACCCAAAGGCGCCCCATGACTCCGAGGCTTACCAACGCTACAATGCTGGTGTTAGCATGGGCTGCTGGGGCATGTGCATCTATGCATTCAGTGCTGCTTTCTACTCAGGTGAGCTACACTTGTCTGGGATGTTTTCATTTTAGTCTGAATTTCTCCTCCTTTCTTTGGCAAGCTTTATATTTGTTTCTCCTGTTTTTTGTCTTTTTCAACCTGCAGCCATATTGGAGAAACTGGAGGAACGTTTCTCTCTTCGCACTCTGTATTTTTTCGCCTACCTGGCGTTTGGTTTGGGCACGGGCCTCGCCACACTGTCCACAAACCTCTACGTGGTACTTTCGCTCTGTGTCACCTACGGGGTGCTCTTCTCCTCTCTATGCACGCTGCCTTACTCTCTGCTGTGTGAATACTACCAGAGCCCTCAGGTCAGTATCTAGAATCTAGATTTTAAATTTGTAGCCTACTATTTTGTAGATATTATTATTATTGTATGATATTATTTCAGGATCTGCAATAGTTCGACATTTAGGGCACTTTCTTGGAGAGAGTTGGGTGTGAAGACTGAGCACTCCCACGTGTGTATGGTAAACACGTAACCACAGCTGGTTAGCTTAGCAAAGCTTCACTTAGCAAAGGCTTGGAAACAAACTCCACCTATCAGCACCTCTAAATATCCCCAATTAACGTGTTATATCTCCTTTAGTTTTATGGGGGGTTATGGATCACTATTTCTTCTACCTCAGAGGTGCATGTAGCCAGATCTGTGAAAGTATCAAAACTCTCAATCCAAGGAGAAATGCTACTGAATACAGCAGGTATTCAGAAACCGGCGAAACTTCTATAAACTATACAGTCCTTGCTCTCAGCTGGGCTGCTAGCATGGCTGTGGTTGCAAAACCGCTGGCAGAACGGATACAGAAACACGTTAAACAGTGTCTGCTCAGGCCTTTAAGCACTGACCAGAGCAGACTGCGCTTTTTGGAAGGAGTCATAAAGCAGTATGATAAAAATACGTTTGTTTTTGTTTTTTTGTTTTTTTACATTAAGGCATTAAACTTTTCCTAGTAGACACCAAAATTTAAGGTATAAACCTGAAAAACTAGCATAATGTGGGAGCTGTAATTCAAAGCTAAGCTAGTCAGATGCTAGCTGTAGCTCAGCAAATGGCATACAGTCATGAACAGTGCGATACAAAGGTCCCAAAAGTTATGCCTGGCTTAAAGTAAAGATATAAGTATCTGATATTCAGTCAATCAATTGATCAATCCATTTTGTATAGTGCAAATTCACAACATACTGCATACTCTTTAATTAATTAATTGAGACATACTGAACATTTTGGCAACAACTTGGCGACAGTGGCAAGAGAAAACTTCCTTTTAACAGGCAGAAACCTCGAGCTGAACCGTACTCGATAGTAGGCAGCCATCTGCCTCAACCAATATTAAATCAGTCAGTCAGAATTCCTTTATTGTCCCTCAAACAGGGAAATTTGTTTGCTACAGCAGCCAATGGACAGTAATACAAAGAAAAACGATGATAGTAAAAAATAAAAATGTAATAGAAAGGTATGAAATAGAATAAACAAGTATCTTAAGCATCAAAAGTACAACTAAAATTAACTCATACATATATTTAAATGGATGTACTGTATAGGCTGTATGCTATGCAGTGACTGATCGGTCTGGCTTATCATCAGATGCAATATTCAGCATTTTTGTGATAATCAAAATTTGTGTTATATTTATCAAATGGTCGATAACATAATAAAGAATATTTGCCTTCAAAATATAGTGAAGTGGACACATAAAGTAGCTGAAAATGGAAACACTCAAGGAAAGTACAAGTACGTCAGAAATGATACTTAAGCGCACAACTTCAGTATATAAACGTAGTTAAATTCCATCACAGGTCAGTAGAAGTGGGATCAGTCCTCTCCTCTAACTTTCAGCAGGAAGGTGAAAAAGCAGTTACCCCAAATGTCGAACTATTCCTTTAATGCAGTGTTAATTTGTGTTTTGGACCGCATTGATTGATCATTAATTGAAACATTTCTGCGTCTGTTCCCCAGTTCTGTGGCTCATCAGAGGAGGGGACCAGGCGAGGGATGGGGGTGGACATCTCTCTGCTCAGCTGCCAGTATTTCCTGGCTCAGATACTGGTCTCAGTGGCGATGGGACCTCTGACTTCACTGGTGGGTGGGGCCCAGGGAGTGATGTACTTTTCAAGCCTGATGTCATTCGTGGGCTGCCTGTACTCCTCCCTCTTCGTGGTGTACCAGCTGCCCCCCCCTGAGGGTGAGCCCCCCGAAAGCGAGACCCAGCCACTATTGGTGCACATTTAGGGAAAAGAAAAAAAGAAAAGAAAAGCATCTCAGTTTACTTTACCTCACGCACCCACCCAACGGCACACGCGCTCTCACGCTGTCGCTTAGTGTCTGAGTGTGTTGACCTTCACGGCACTGAGGCACTGATAGGACAAACACACTGCCGCACACTGTACAGCACAACTCCATATATTGTTTCACACTAATCAGCACTGTTCTACTCAGAGTTAGACAGACAGACAGACAGACAGACAGACAGAGAGACAGACATTGGCCACTGCTCTAATATGTGTATACATGACCCGTGTGTTCATACAGTATGTGTGCCCATGCATCTTTTCCTAACTTTTTGCAAAACGAATGTGTGACATTTTGAATGCAGATGTGTGTGTGTGTGTGTGTGTGTGTGTGTGTGTGTGTGTGTGTGTTTGAGAGAGAGAGTGTGAATGACCTCTTTTAGTGTAGACAAACCTGAGCTGTTCTCGTGTCTTGATTCTTTGCTGTAAAATCTTGCATCATCTTTTCTTGCTTGTTGGTGTTTAGACTAGAACATGTTGATCACTACTTACAGCCTAACCACAGCTTTCCCCTCCTCCTTTTCTTCCTTTTATCAGTTGCCTAACGTCTGCATGAGCTGCGATGTAATCTCTCAGAGCCTTGTGTTAATAGTTTTGTTTTTCGGTCATACGGCCAAGGGAATGTCTACCTGCCTGTTTCTCTGAGTCAGCGTATTCGCATCACACCTTTTTTAGGCAGGATTTTCTGACTAAATGAATGTGCTGCCAGTGACCACTCACCGTCGTTAATTCAAGAGCTCCTCTGGCATAATTTAGCAAACACATAGTTATTATTCACATGAAGCTTGATCACAGCTACGGTCTTGAAGGGCTTCACATCGTTAATAATAAAGAACACTTCCCACATGATCCAGTCATTATGTGACTTAACAGTGTGCTATCCCCAAATTTCACAGTTTGGTGCTGGGTGACTCTTAATCAAGTCCCAAGTATGATGCCAATTAAACACTTAATCAGCATGAGTTATATGATGACGCACGCCCGTACACACACACACACACACACACACACACTTTCAAAAAAACACAGAGAAATGTGTGCTGGTGGCAAATTCTGTCTGGGCCCTCTCTAAGCCATGGACAGCCGTGAGCTGTCACCCTGCTCCTGGCCATGCCTTTGTAATAATGACAGTGATTCTTGTCATTATCAGGAAGAGGAGAAGTTGAAACTGGGGTGTGAATCAGCATTCAGTCGGAAACCGAACAAAACAGAAGAAGAGCAAACAGGGAGAAGACTCATGTGAACTATGGGTTTACCCTGAACGTGGACAACAATGAAGGGAAAGACTGTTGGGGTTCATAGAGCCAGCAGCAAGAAGTGCTTATTGTCATCATTAGGGCGCATGCTCCAAGGTAGTAGGCTTCTGCTCTGTCACGCTCACTCCATCAAATCAGTATAGTGATGACCTTGTGCCACACAGGATGCATCCATTCCTTTTTCCATCCAACAGAAGCCATCGTTATCAGCTTAATGGTACCTATAATTCATTTTTTACATGTTGTGCCATGACAACCCGTATTGCTTTGTCTGTTCAGCCTCAACACAGGCACCAAGCGAGAATTCAGGTCTTTAACATAAGGTTAACTTCACCTGTTTCAAGCCAACCATTGTGATGGTTTCTCTTAAGTGGCTCACACACTGAATGCACCAACATTATGGTGGCAGTCCTAATGGCTGCCTCAGCAGAATGTCAATAATTGCCTACTATTAGCGCCTCCTAGACTGACTGGAAACACGCCATGCTAATGTTTCTGAGGAAACAGTAACTGTATGGACCATGCTGTTGCAGCTTGCTTGAGAAAAGAAAACAACAAAAAAAACACAGTTTTTGTGTTACATGGTACCACCTATTGCTCAATGTTACTGTAAACGCTTTTATTCAGGGTTCAGTTAAAACTAAAAATGATCATTTTTGCCATTTTGGACTCCTGTGTCAGTTATTTTCTCTTTTGCATATCCCAGTTGTCACCCCAGCTGACTTGAGCAGAAATGTGCAATCTTAAAGTGCACCACACGGGGGAGCCAGGAGACACAAGACAGCAATCCATTGATTCAGTGCAACCTTTTCCATTACCAAGTGAGATTATTCCTGTTCCTTCCTGCAACTAAGCCAGCCATTTTCCATGTTAAGAAAAATTGGGTCAGGTGACATCATCTACTTAAAACGCCATGGTTTCTAAGGCAGTGATGAACTATAAACATGCATCAAACACACAAAAACGATATACTTAAGTAAAAAGACAATTTATTTGTTAATCAGAATATACAAAGCAGTGGCTGAAGTAACCGAATGTCATTCTGGTTCTGAAAAAGGCAGTCTTGGACACAAAACTGGGCTACCCAGCCATAACATAAAACTCATTGAAAACGTAAGAAAAACAAGTATAAATGGTACAAACTTGCGTGGAATGCATACAGAACAAATGACCAAAGCTTTAAGATTTAAGAGGGGTTAATTAACATTGCAGAATCCTGCCTCCACAGATCAAGTAATCTTATCATGGAGGGGCAAGACAGAGCCCCTTTATTCATTTGCACCATCTGTTATGTTAACAGGGCAGCCAAGCCAAGGATTAAGTAGCAGCTCAACACAAAAAAAATTATGCCTCAACTAATAATGCTAACAACTGTCCATTAGCCCCTGCTTAAAACTTATCTTTGGTCCTTTAAGTGAATCTGAGAGGTCAACATGAGCCTTGGAGGGGGTGAGCAGCTGCCTGTATGAATGAAATCATCTGGTCAGCACGGACATAATAGAGATTGTGCTTCTAACATACCAATATAAAACCTCAAGAAATGAAAAAACTGATCTCATGGCGTGGCCCTATTTGTACAAGTAAAAAAAAGCTCATTTTAAAGACCAATAAATAACATTTCATAAAAAAAGGATGCAGGGCCACTATCTTTCAGGACTCCAGTGCAATGTGATAACATGGGAGCAAACAAAA
This sequence comes from Diplodus sargus, assembly GCA_903131615.1. Classification (NCBI taxonomy): domain Eukaryota; kingdom Metazoa; phylum Chordata; class Actinopteri; order Spariformes; family Sparidae; genus Diplodus; species Diplodus sargus. The sequence continues at coordinate 5,741,333 of CAEMYA010000071.1, forward strand.
AGAAATATTTCTCCAAAAAAAAGGTACAGAAAGCACAAGCTCTACAACACGATGTTGACCAGGCTGGTAAGACAGTGCTGCAAATATGTAGCAGGGCAGAGACTTAAGCCTCCACTTCTGCCTCTTTTGAATCTCCATTCTCCTCTGTCTTCTGCTTTTTTGTCTCCACTTTCTCCTGATTAAAAAACAGGAAAATATGTCATGCGTTAGTAAAAAGATCAAACACTGAACAAATTAGTCAACACATTAAAAAAAGATTGAGTGTGTATTTTAGCAGGGTGACAACCAACCTCCTCCTCCTCAGCTGCACGCTTCACAGGCTGTGCATCAGTCTCCTCAGCAGGGGGCGCCTCCTCTGCCTTGTCTGTAAGCACAGTTTGTCACTTTAGAACATTCATCCTTCACTAATGTAATTAAAACAAGATTCATGGAAAAATGGAAATTTAAATCGAATGCCAGTCGAGGTTAAATAATCTGAAGCAACAAAGGGAGAAATGTGAAGACCTCTATCTCTCTCGATACGGTTTTAAATTGAACCTACCATCTCCATTCTTGTGTTTCTCCTCATCGGCTTTTTCCACTTTGTCACTGTGATCAGCACCATTCTGAATGAGGAGAGGGGAATGTCAGTAAAGCAACACATCATGTCATGATTGAGGCTCTGTTTTTATGAGGAACAGTATAGTCTATAATCATTTAGAGCAGGGTCAAAACACTGAATCCCAAGCATATTTGAAATAATCCTCCCAGAGCCCTTACATGTTCAGACTCCTCTGGGGACACTTAAGAAAAAGGGCCTGTGTGTAGAGCCCTCATTACTCCCCAGAGGATAAGCTCCCAAGCTAGACTTGAGACACAGATGAAACATCAACAGACTTGCTCACTAACATCTGTGCCATTTCACAACCCAAACAAAGCACTGAGTGGAGAGCAGCTGAACAGGAGGGGGAGGCGGGTGCAGCGACACCTGCATGATGAGGGGCGCTAAGACAAAAGGCCATGAGGCTGGTACTCGTCTCCAACTCACTGTGCCATTGGCAGGTGCGTCCCCGTTGTCGGTCTTCTTCTCCTCCGTCTTCTCCTCCACTTCTACTTCTTTCTTCTCCTTCAGCTCCTACAAAATAAAAGCATGCCCTTTAATCAACGTGATGTTTCCAGTGAAGAGTTTTTTTTGAAGTGCCACACATCTTCAGGGTTTTTTTT
>CAEMYA010000071.1:5743600-5757790 GCA_903131615.1 Diplodus sargus
CACTATAATCTGCGAACGAATTAATTTAGTTTCTAAGTGGATGGGGTTGTGAAAGTTTACAAACACATGCACACAAACGGCATCTTTTGTCTTTGCGCTCTTTCTCTGCAGATGGGGTGTCAAATTACATGCGAAAAGGAATAATGTGACGATGTGAAAACCATGCGGCCACTCCTCCTTTCTATATTTAACACTTTGTAACGAAAATGTCTTCCTGCTTAAGTGTGCTTACACTTTCACTATTTAACAAACCTGGTGCAGTCAAAGCAGGAACAGTTCAACCTCGAAATTTTACACAACATAAGTACATAAGTAAGTTTTGATTAGTCTATTATAAACCTATATATATATATGATTTTATAGATACTTAGTCATTGTGGTACATTTATTAGGGGGAAACCAGGCAATATTTGTTACAAATAACAGTTTAAAAACGTGCCACACACTGGCTGAGGCTAGGCTATGAAATAAATATGTTGCTGTGTGATTTATGTGTCTATCAGAGACAGTAATGAGGTGTGGTGTGTGTGTTTGCCTGCAGTACTCTGTGCATACCCTTATTATGTGCATTCAATTAAAGCTAATGTCATTAGGTTATGTTTTACTTCCTGGGAAAAGCCCTCAGGCCTCACAAATGCATATTTGAGGGGAAATCTAAATCACATAGCAGAAGTGACCTTGCACTAAGAACTAATATGTACTAGGGTTGCAATAAGATGAGATTCTCACGGTATGATAATCATCTTAGAAAATATCACGGTCAAATATCAAAGGTTTTTTTGGTTGATCGAATACTTTACTATGATTTAACAAAACATTATGACCTGGCAGGCATGTAGTGTTGTAGTGGTGTTGGTCTTAAGACTGGTCTCAACAATAGCATTTGTCTCAGACAGAGTGGACACTGGAGTTTATTTCATGACCAGTCAAGATCACAACTGCAGGAATATTTCTATATTGAATAATTGTTTGATTCAGACTATACTTCAATAATAATCACCCAGAAAACCTGTCACTCACACAAAAAAAGCATTTTGTCAGGTCGATTCTAAAACATTTAAATGAGTGCTAAATAACGTTGGTTAAGTAGACTTCAGCTTGTTCGTGTCTTCATTTGCACGCTCATATAAAAAAACATTAAATAAATTACCCAACAGATAAAAAAAATCACCTCTGCAATGCCTTTTAATTATTTCTCATTGTACACTTATACGCACACACACATACGGCAACAAAAAAAAAGGTGATTGAGGAGGAATCTTCAGTTGTCTTCGGTCGACGTTTTTATGCAAATGTGGATCTATTTTAGGAGTGCCAACGGTTTGCATGTTCCATATTTTATTGTATATTATGACTATATGACTGATTGTGACTTGGTCTCGGTTTTGGTGGCCTTCACTACAACACTGCAGACATGAAACTAAACTTTAAAAATTATTCTTTTGTTAACACTACTACAGTTGAATTTCATGCCTTAGATAAGAAAATATACACAATATGATCATCATCAACTTTCATACCAAGGATCACCTTGAAAGCGATGAATCTGCAACCCTACATACACATGCAAACAATGAACAATTAAAGCATTCAGTGCATGAAGACAGTGTCTGTGTGTATTTAATGGCAGATGGAAGTGATTTGCCAGACCTCACAGAGGCCTTTGACAAAATGACTACAGTATTGTTTCTAATTCATATTTCAGCTGTAATTGATAAAACTTGATTTAAAAGCAGTATTTCTCCGGACATGTTCCCCTTTTCATATTAATTAAGAGCCCTGGTTGATAATGGTTGCCTGATGTGCTCGTCTTCTTCCTCAGATGTTACTTGAGGTGAACTTTCTTTGCCGCGTCTGCCCTCGCTCATCCAACTGTAAAACCAGAGGAAGTGGCAGCACGCAAACTCCGTGGGCCCTGAACCCTGTAATTTAAACCTGCACACGGTCAGCGCCTCACTGTCGGTTACAAGGAAGGAAAACAAACCTCTTTATCACAGGTAAAAAAAAAAAAAATCCACATAGTTTGTTCTAATGCCTCTCTATTTCTCAAGCATATACATAATCATTCGACCTTGAACAACCCTCACTTGCCACGCCTGCCATTGTTTCCACCCACCCGCAGATATCACTCATCACCATAAAGAGTTTACCTGGAGTTTATCAGATGGTTGTCACAGTGATTTCCACTCTACTTTACATGTTGGCATGCGCTCCACGTTGGATTTCAAATATTTCTAGACACTCGCAGTTTTGTATTTTATCCCCAACTTGCCCCAACACACCCTAGAAGGATATCTCGAAACAAGTATTTCCTCAGCCTTTAATTTTAGGGCCTCCCAGGACCTAATCCTATACCGCCTCGGTTATCTTCTCCATGCCATGCCAGCATTCAAGCCACTGATTTCGAAGAAGCCTCCAGGCCCCTATTTAGTCATTCACCTCACATTCAGCTGAAATATAATTATGAAGACTGTAATTACATGCACAGATCAAAGGGTTGTGTGTCAGTGTACTCGCTGGTTACTTTGAGATTTATTTTTCTGTCTCATTTAAGACTGTTTTTTTTTTTTTTCTTTTTCACTTAAACCCAGTCTGTTGTTCTGCCATCACATATTACCTACCGACCAGGGACACGTTCAAATATTTTTCAAAGCTTCTGAACAGTGAACAATAGATAATCACATTGCATCACATGCAGCACTATCTTTACACTGAGTGGTTGGAAATTAGGACACAAAGCAGCATCATGTCACTGCACTTGAAGATAAGAGCTCATCTTGGCATTTGCTAACTCTCTCTTTTATTTGGGAAATGAAGACCATGTGGAGGCTGCAGAGCACATTGAAGCAGACATCCACAATGTAATGGCCTCAGTGTGTGCAGGGAACTTCAGAGGATCCCTGGGAGGAACAGAGGAGCGGACTAAAATGCAGGCATTACTCACTCTTTTTCTGTAACTGGAAAATGGGAGCAATCAGAGAGAGGGGGAGTGTTTGTGAGATCATTTCCTGTCCCTTTTTTTCCTTATTTGCCTACCTCAACATGTTTCCATGTGCCACCAATCTGTTACAAAGAAGAAAAAAACCTATGTAAGGGCAGCCTGTTCATTGTGCAGGTAAAGACGCGAACCAGAAAGTGGCAGCAAGTCGGGCAGTCTAGGAAAAGTTGAAGAGGAAATGCAATTTATGTTGTGACTTTTATAAAACCTCTTATTTGCCAACAAATTGAGTGTTTACCACACTTTCCACAAGTATGAACTGGAAAACTTTTCCCTTTTTTTTTTGAAGTTATGGAACTACAGAAAGCAATACTGTATAAAAGAAAAGGCTCTTTGTGTTCACAATGACACGTTTGAAAGTAAAGTTTTGCACCACTTCCCAGAACCGGAGGAAACATTTCTTTGATAGTTAGACTCTTTTCTGCTTTGCTAATGGGTCCGGGGATAAAGGATATAGGATGAGAAATACAGCACCTTAATTTCACCCTAATTTCTTCAGGACAAAAGACTGACCTGACTTGAGGAATGTCAGTGCCTGGGGGGGGGGTTAGAGCAAAGTGGGGCCCATCAAAGAGCAGAGGTCAGGATTAGGCGGGGGAAGGGTCTCGATAATTGGAGGAGTTGGTGGGGGCAAACGGAGCTCTTTTGTCTTGCACAGTAGTGTCCTGCATGGTCTGGCTGGCTTTCTCTGATTTTCAGGCAACAACATTAAGTTGACTTCTCACTGGGACTGTCCAGTTGAATGCACAGAGAGGGAGAAAGCGTGCTCGTCTTATTGATCCATAATTAACTTGATTAAGTACAGTCAACACTGACAATGATGACGACATGTACACTAGTAGAGCCACCGCGGGAACTCCAGAAGCTCCGACCGTACTCATATTTTGGCTGTTCTTTGCCATATGTTTTGTGTAGGCTCAACTTTGGTGTATTTACTATGTCCGCCTGGTCTGTTTTGTTTTGGATTGTTGTCTTTTTTTTCAATGTGGGTCATTTTGTTTTGTCTTTATGACAAAACTTAAATATAAAGAACAAAAAATAACTATTATATGGCCAAGAGTTAAATGATTAACAACATATTTTCTGTAAACTGTAACATGCCATGTACCAAAAGAGGAATTTGAATAGAACAAAAACAAGTGTATGAATATGGATGTGTAAGAAGGAAACCATTCATTGTTATCTTTATACAAACCTTAATTTGAAAATGTTGTAAACATTCTTGCATGAAAGAAAAAAAGCTCTCCTAATAAAGATACAAAGACCCGAGAATAAAACAAAAAACATAATAAAAGACAAACCAGCAAGACTTAATAATAATGAACAAAAAGTACATAAATACGCAGATGGGTAGGGCCAAATTTAATCAAACAAAATACTACAAATTTACATTCAAGTGGTCCATAAAGTTTCCAGTTAATCATAAATATATAATAATGAACTCCGGAAAACTGCACTTTCTCCTCTGAGCACTTTACCACATTGTGCTAATTGTTCTGTTCTTACATTACCTGTGATACCAGTTCTAGAATTGCTTTTAGAAAAGGACTATTTAAGGTATTTATCGGTGTCTGTATTCTTCTGTCGCACTGCTTTGGGCTGGGAGGAACATCATTTTGTTTTTAATGTGTGCATGTACAGAAAGAAATGACAATAATTGAATCTTGAATTAAAATGAATTGTAGTAGCATACATTTTTTACATATTAAGGTCAATACAGAGGTAAAACATTACATAGTATAATCTAGTTATTGTAATGTTATTTACTGATTGATTGCTTAGGGACTATTAAGGCCACTGCAGCAGCTGATAGAACTGACCAAAAGAGAAAAAAAAAAACGTGAAGAGGAAAAGGAAATTGAGTGTAAACATTGGCAATAAAAACATCACAATTCACATCAAATGTGTGTGCACTGAGCATTTAACGCAGTAGGTGTAAATACATACATTTAACGAAATAGTAGGAGTAAAAACAGATGTCAGGTAAGAACACTGAAAATAAATGAACATGCATTAGAAACACTAATGTGAAAAAAGTGTCAGACGTAATGTAAACCAAAGCCTCTCAGAGGCAGGGTGCCAAGAGATCCTGAAATCCTGCTGCTCTGGATATTGTCGGGGTTGTTGACTATGTGTCTTCAGTGTCGCATGGATTAGTCTGTAGGTGCTTAGAGGATTTGGGAAATGTTTCCGATGCTGCGGGTCTTTTGGTCCTGCTACACTCTGGATTTAAAGGCACTATCTCGCGTTATAGTTCAAACGGGTGTTGGATTTATTCAAGGATGTGCGTCGTCTCCTTCCATGTTTGGGCAGGATATCGAGGTGCAGCCAAAATCTGGAGAATGTTGTTCTATTAACATAAGGTTATCAACTCTGTTGTCTCTGGCTCTATTTTTGAACCACGAGAGCCCGACTGCTGCTGGGTGTAAAGTAAGTGGGAGGAGGATCACTGTCTCCTTAAATGAGGCCAACAAATTCTCTCACTTCTTTTTACATCCAGGTGAGAGGAACGCTCAGGTAGAGGAGTTCAGATATTATTTATGAATGATGGTATATCAGATAGTGAGATAAGCGATGGTAAAATGCCTCAGCCACTGGACCATGGCGCTGAACCAACAACTGAGCCTTTACATACTTCTTTAATTTGTCCCTCACCTGAAAAAAACTGAAAAGCGAATACAAGCAGGAGAAACTCCACACTCGATGTGGTGCCTGTGGACTGAGGGAAAAAAAGAGCAGAGAACAGACCCAGGTTATGCCACAGAGACAACATCTCCCAGCTGGCACTGGATCATTTGATCGAGGTGTTGCGCGACACTGCTGGGAAAAGGTCACCCGGGATATTATTCTGACTGTGTTGCCACAGCGACCCTGACTTTGAAAAGCTGTTGGAAGATGAGTCAATGTGTGGATGCACAGATGGTCAAATGGATGACAGCTATGATGTGTCAGTGTATCATGTATTCACATTACTGCACAGAAAATACTTCTTTAAATGATATGTACACATTGTAGAATTTAGATGTGTTAACAATTATCAATGTTCATCCATGTTTCTTTACAAGTGGCATAAAGGAGTGATACTTAAATTGATCCTAAATACCTAAATTGAGTGATACCCAAATTGATCTTAAAGGTGCAGTATGTAAGAATTGGCCACCCTTCAACTTTATACTCAAAACAAATATGGGTGCCAGAGTACCCACTAACTTCTGCTAATTGTAGTCTCTCTAAGCTTGTCGGCTCAGTTAGCCGTGCAGCCAGCAGCGGTGACGTGTTGGTGTTTACATCGGTGGCACGGGAGCATTCGTACCAAGATGGACAGGGGCTAGCTGGTTAGCATGCTAACTTTAAATGTTTCTGGAACACAATACACAGACATAACAATGTCAAAACTGCTATTTATTTGCATTCTGTTGATAATTTCAGTTCTTTTTTTGGTTGAACGTTTTCAGCTAGAATTCTTTAATTCCCAAAAGGCCAGAACCAAAAAAAAAAGTTCAGATGTCAAAGAATTTATCAGATGTGATCAAACGTAGTCAGAGCACATGCATTTATATCTCTATGTATTTATTTATTGTCAAAGAAGGGGATAGCAAAAGACAAGCATGATTCAATCCCATGAAGTGTCCGATTGCACATCATCTATCAGCGAGCACTTTGTCCCTCCTCACACAGAAATAATACATCATACACTGTATCAAAACCAATACCACACATGCATAATACATTTCTTCTGCTTCACCACTGCATCATCTTACAATGTCTTTCATAGGTCTTGCAAAACCTTTTGCTTTTCGTGAGGACTTTAGTTTATTCAAGTCAGATGACCTGATTAACACTCCTGAAATAGCACGATTGTATGTGTTTGCTGTGTGATTGTGCAACTTTTTTTAGCTGATTTCTTGTCTAAAACACACAAAAATGATTCAATAACTTGTTGCTGCCACGTTGGCTCACGTTCTGACTCTGACTTTGAGTGCAGTAAGGGTGCATAATGGAGCAAACACAGGAATGCATAATAAAAAGATGGATATTGATGAAAGGTGAATGCGTCCATGCATAAGATGTTATAGCATTATATCAATGAAACATGAAAAAGGATAACTAATAACTAAGCACTATGCAGTATTAGCATGCAAATTAAGTCTGTCTTTTTCGTTTTTTTCATAAACCTGATATTTAAGAGACTGTGCTTGAAGGAGCAGCAGATGTTGTCCCTCTGCACTGCTTGAAAATCACCCTCAGCTGCACCACCTCATTTACTTCACCTCTTAGCTCCACCCCTGGAACTGCCTTGCCAGAGAAAAGTGGAAATTTCCAGTAATTCCAACTGCTTTGCAAGAAACGCTCCTCCTCCTTCTAGTTTCCCGCCATTCACTCTACCTGCTCCTTCCTGCTGAGGAGGACCTCATGGCCCTCTGCTGTTGAACCCTGCGCTGCTCTGCAGATTTCACTCTGTACAATGAGAGAATGTACCGTTCCTCAAAGGATAAAACACAACATCTTTTTTTAATTGTCTTTGGAGCATGATTGGACTATAAATCTATGTATATTTACACAGAATGATGATGACTTGTATATGCATGTTAAAGATTAGAGTGTAATCTATGTTTGATTTGGATGGCAGCCAGACTCGGAGTGTTTTAAGTGAGTTAAGAGCTTTTATAAATGTGTCATTTTTGCCCTACCATTTTGTTTTTATGTTTTGACAGAACATAGCATTTTGTTATCCTCTTAATAACTATCAAGGGGTAAGCTATGTGTAACTATTGCATTTTCTCTTGAATGATGAACGAGGGTTGGTTTGGGATCACAGAACAGATGGTGGATTTGCATTTCTATTTCTCCGGCTGATCTGATATTCTGCTGTCTGCTTTGTTTCAGACGCAAAGGTTGCCTCCAGCTGACACATCCAAGAATGAAGAATCAAGAAATGTAACGAGAGCTTCTGAGATTATGGCGAAAGGCGTGGTTTCAGATGTTGCAAAAAAACCAAGATGCTATCTGTTAACGTGTTTACGCGAGAGGTCCTCTCTGCTACATCTGCGGTTTCATAACTTCCTCTAAATTCAAGACCACAATTTAACCGTGTACACAAGAGTGGCCCCTGATGCTTGACAGAGAATTATTTTAGATATGCTGCAAATAAAGCCACGAGACAGCTGGAGTGGAGAAGTTTGAGTGTGTTGATGGCATGAGGCGCACTGACCTTAGACCCATTGTGAAGCACCAACAAAGAGCCATCTGCACAGCAACCAAAGCTGAGATGAGGGACTCGCACACAGGGGGACCGAGGCGGGGGGAGGGACTCAGAGAGGGACCTGGAGAGTGTTAAACAAATCACTGATAAAGACACATTCAAATGGGACTTGATCAGCTGGATCGCGCCCGAAACATGAAAGCAGTGGATTCAAATATCTGTAATATTTTTGTGTGCAAAGAAAACGAGAAGCCTCTCATGATATGAAGCCACAGAGTGCATGGATCTCTCCCCGCTGCTGGTAAAGTGGAAGACAAGAGCTGCTGGCCTAATCGCTCAAGAGCACATTTCCTGCCTCCTGCATGATGTCAACTGAGGCTGCCCAAGGCTAACATTTAACCCAAAACTGGATCTCAGACACGGTGGCCATCTCATTCCTTCCTTCAACAAGAATGTGTGTCTGCGTTGATCTGAATTGTGATCATGTTTTGGTTTTGAAGGTTAATACTCTGGATTTGAATGTATATATGTATATTTTATAGTGCAACCACATTTTTTTGTTTTTTTTTTCTCATGGAATATGGTGCATTTCAAAATGGTGAAAACAAAGACAAAATGGTGTCAGGGACATCTGTAAAAATCACAAATGTTTCACAGGTAAGAAGACATGAGAGTGAGGATTGCTTAGCAACAGCAGTAAAGAAAAAAAAAAAATTCTTGCAGCCTTCCTGGTAGCAGAGTAAAACTGATCCTGCTGCCACCCAGCGGCGGACTGCGAGCACATCCTGGAGATGAAAACGATCAAAGGCTCACTTCTCCAAAACGTGCATGTACAGCAGGATGAAACAGCACCTGCAATGCAAATCCTGTACATGAAGAGAGACTTGATAAAGAAGTGAGATCCTCTTTCCTTCCTCAACACCGTTTCGAAAAATATGTTCAGTCATTTGATTGGCTGGAAAATGCACCAGCACTCATGGCGGGCGGTTGCTTAGCAACACTCATGGGAGGGTGGGATGTGGGTGGGAGGGGAGGTTGTGAGTGTTGGGGGGGGGAGGGAAGGAGGGAGGCAGGGGGGGTGGGGGTGGGGCTATTCGTCGAGGGGATGGAGCATTCTGGGTGCAGGCAGACTGACTGGGGAAATACCTGGCACAAGTCCCAAATACACAAACCAGACAGAGAGAGAAGGGAGGACAGAGCGGGAGACAGAGGACAGGGGTGTTTTCCAGATAACAGCATTGTGTCCAGATAAAGGGAACAAGGCATTTTGTAAGTGCTAACATAGTTTGTTCACAAAGCAGAACAAGACCGGGGACAGGAAGTAGACGGCGCTCGTGTGAAAACTTTGCCTGTAGAGAGACGAAAGTTCACAACAGTTTTGCAGAACAAGACAAAGTTCTGGTTGCCTGGCGCGATAATGCACTCCGGTTTTCGGAGTGGACTGAGGGAAACAGGCATGCATAGGGACTGCGGAGAAACTCTACCTGTGCTAACATGTTTTTTGTTTGCACAGTTGGGTGTGTGAGCATTTCGATCTAAACCTCTTAATCGGGATGAGTGGAACTAAATGCCACAATTTCAAACCGCCTACAGTGTACACAAAAGCATGACAAGAAAATGACAACAGATTAGCGAAAGGTGCGTTGGAGAACAGAGGAGCTGTTGGGCAAAAGGAGGAGAAAAGGTGGAAAATGTGCTTATATGGAGAGGAGGGGTGCTGCTGCTGGTAGGTGCAGCCTGCTGAAGGAGGTGGGCCTTGGAAATGGCTGATGCGGGCGGTCTCTACAGGCAATGAGGACTCTTTGTCAGGAGTAGGAAATGAGGTTTCTGTTGTGATTAAAAGGAAGGTTTCTATGGCAATGCGGAGAGCCGTGTGCACAGAGAATTTGTTGGGAGTGGAGGGGGCTAAGTGAGAGTAGAATTTCAAAGAAAGCAGCCTCCTCCATCTCATCTCCCACCACCGCCACCCCTCTGCTTTTCCACAGCGCCCTTTTATCTCTGATAATCTGTTTTCATAGCCACACAGTTGAGACTGCGAGGGGGGGATTATGTTGAGCAAACCAAGCCATTGGTCGATCAGTCATAAATGTTTACAGAGTGGCAGTTTCACTTCCCGAAATCGCTTCTGTCACAACCTTCAACCTGGGAACAACCTTTAAGAGGACAGGCCAATGAAAACCACAGCGGCTAGATGATTAACATAGTGACCTGAATGTGTCGTTTTTTCTTGTTTGGACAGGTACACTTCTGTCAGACTAGCCTCCTTTCCCCGTACAGAAAGAGAGTATGATGGCATCAGTGTGAGCTGTGGAACCTAAATATAGTCACACTCTTTGTTAATTGTTTCGCTGAGCTGTATGTAAAAATATGTTTTCTTAAAATAACTCTTTTCTACAAAGGAAGTTGCTGTCTGTGGCGGTGACTGACATCTTTGCCCCACCACAGGCTCGCTCCAGGATGTTTGGATAAGATGACTTTTGAAACTCCTGAGGATCAAAATAAAGTCTCTCAACTTTGCACACACCGACTGTCTTATTTACAGGGGCTGATGTCAATGACTGCGGTGTACACGAACAGAGCACTCATTTAATGTAAATGTCATAAAGGACAGCTTATTCAAGTCATCTCAGACTCTAAATAAATGAGAGGGACTCATTCAAACAAATTCGGCAAAATCACACCTACAAAAATGTGTTCAAAATCAGTGTGTACAGTGAATTGAGCGCTAAGAAGCTTGTCACTCTTTTTTTTTGGAAACACAACCAAGGTCTCAGCATGCCAATTATGATTACAAAAGGTTCTGCTGCCCCCAACCTTTCCTTTTGAGCATAGCAGCAAGTATCATGTAATGAAGGCTTGCCAGCGAGGGAGGGCTGCGCTGAGACCAGATTGTCTAGCCAAAGCCAGATGGCAAGTCACACATCAAAAGGACAGCTGGCTACCAGAGTCTGAAAAGGCATCTTTATAGCTCCAAACCTAATTAGTTACGACTAAACAAATCACACCAAGATATAATAAACAGGCCGTGCCAATGATTCATCATAATAGGTGACATACACATGACATAATTAAGCTTTGAAAGTTTCCGTGTGCAAGCTGCAACTTTTCAACATGGCCAATCAAGCTGGTTCATGACCCCGATTGATCTATATTACAATAAAGGCCCTTCAGCTGCAGATGAGGATCTCATTTTTAATGTGCTGATCAGGTCAATGTGTCAGATCAGTGCATCCTCCAGGCAGCGCTGTCTGCCGTCCAGCTGACCGATCTTTGACGCTTTGGTTGCCGCCTGCCGGACGGAACTCTCTCTCTGCAGAACCTATAAATCAAATCAATAAAAAGAGTACTTACTGAACATGGCGTAAACCATAAAAAAAATCACTCAAGTGGAGGATTAAGCGCACTAACCCTTTCCATTATTCTTCTACGAAGTTCGTCTTGAGAAAGTGGCTGTTCTTCCTCATCAGTGACAGGAGACTCCTCTGCTTCATAATCCACACTGAGGAGTCCAAAAACACAGACACACTCATCAACCTGACACTCAGAGTGTTTATAGATTTATCAAAATGAACAGACAAGATGCCCACCTGTTGATTGAAAATTGGCTGCCAATATTCTGCTGAAGCAGCTCTGGATTCTGACCTAAAAGGAATGTGGCCAGGTCTTTCGGATTGTAGTCCTTTTCCACATCCTGTAAGAAGAGAAAGAAAATAACTTGGTGCTGCATACACAACAGGTAGTAAATGTAAGAAGATGTAGGACAGAACCGCATGTAGGGTGACAGGTTACTTTTGAATTGAGGAAAGCGTGAATGGTGAGTAGCTCGTTGGTCTTCTGTTCCACCAGACCGAGGTAGGACATGATGTTGTTCTCACTGATCCCTGTGGTGGAGCCCAGTGCATCCTCAATCACTGAGCGGTCGCACTCTATTTTGGAGAAGATGCTGTTCAGTTCTGTGAGATGGAAGAAACTCAAGTCAGGAGTATCTAAAACTGTCGCTGTCTGCAGTAAGTTTTATCTTAACTGTAATCACTTGGTGTGTATGTATGCATGTAAACATGTATTTTAAGAAAAATCTGTATTTTACAGGTCCGTTATTTCCAGATGTCATGAATGTTTTCTGGAGAAAATAACAACAATTAGTTGACAATAATTTTAGTGTTGTCCTTTAGGAATTACTCAAAGGAGTAATGTCACCCATGTAACTATTAAATGATTATTCATTAAAGGTGCAATGTGTATGAATTTTAGCTAAAAGGATCACAGAATGTAAATAAAAAGCAGTTTTGCCATTATAAAGTCTATGTATTATGCTGCAAAGATATCCACTGGAGTTAGCATGCTAACCAGCTAGCCCCAGCCCTTCCTGGTCTAAAGCTCCTGTACCAGTGGCGTATACACTACCTAAGTACATGAGCTCCAAGTCTGGGCCGCTAGCTGCACAGCTAACTAAGCTTACCTGCTAAGACAGCAACATTTAGCACCATTAGCTACATTTAGCAACTGTTAGCGGTTACTCTGGTGATATGTCGCCACCTATTTGTTGTATGTATGAATTCAGCAGGTAGCCAACTCAGTTGTTGCACATTTAACAATTCCTGATTGTTCTTTGTAAGTGTCTTTTCACATCTGACTCGATGTGCACTGAATAAAAGACTCTAGTGCTACCAATTAATTGGATTTACGCAAAGTAAACACTTGATTGCCCATATAATTACTACCAGATAACAACTTTCTAGGAAACTTCCCAGGAAATCAAGACATTTACGACACTTAAAGGCGCAAAATGTAAGAATAGGCCACCTTGATTTCATACTCCCAACAAATAGGGTAACCTGACTACCAGGGGAGTGTTGGTATTTACAACATTAGCACAGGAGTGTTGGACTGCTGAGAGAAAGAGGTTTTCAGACTTGGGGTTTGCAACTTAACATTAGTGGACATCTCTACAACCCAAAACACTGATGCCATTGACATAACCTAAAAATTGTGATTTCTTTACATTCTGTTGATAATGTTCATCAAATTTTCAATGTTTTGAAATAAAATTCCTACATATTGCATCTCGTGAAACAAATTGTTCCCAAACCTGTTTTAATCTTGTCCAGGATTTCGCTTATGATGCTGGCTTGGTGCTCATGGTCCTCAGCTTGGGACTCGGTTTCCTTTTGCTGCTCATCAATGTCTCTCAGCAAAGAGCGATGATCCTGCTCCTGTTTCAAACCTGCTTCCTGACACTGCTCAATCTCTGCATGTATCTGCAGACAAACACATACCATGTAAACAGAAGAACTGAAAGAAAACTACATACTCCCTTTCAGTCATTATAATTGCTGTCAAAAATGACCTCCTCAGCTTTCATTTAAAGTCCTAAAACTGATTAGAATTCTCTAAGAAGTTTCCAATGCTTACCCTTTTGAGTTCTTATCATTAAATGCTTGTAATCTTTATACGAGGAATTAAGAGCGTTCTTCTGTCACACTGTAGACGCTGACAACAGACGTGAAAGCACATTTTATGAAGCTAAAAATGGAAGAAATTAATGAGGAGCGTGTCCACAGGCACAATCAAAAAGAGGACTCACCTGGCTGATTCTATCCCTCAGTGCCTCGGCCTCGTTGTTTTGCTCATTTACAAAATTGAAGAGTGCAAAGTTCTGGTCTTCATCTACACAGCGAAACAGCAACACAGAAGAGAGATGCATTTAAATTTCTTAAATTGAGACAAATTCTTCTTCTTATCAAAGTGGGACCTTGCATGTATTTCGCTTGAGTGTTTAGCGTTCCCATAAAAGGTAGAGAAACACAATATTAAGTACATTATCCATCCATCCATCCATTTTCGTCCGCTTATCCGGGGCCGGGTCGCGGGGGTAGCTGCCTGAGCAGGGACACCCAGAGTTCCCTCTCCCCCGACACTGCCTCCAGCTCTTCCGGGAGGATCCCAAGGCGTTCCCAGGCCAGCTGGGCGACATAGTCACGCCAGCGTG
>CAEMYA010000071.1:5758108-5808446 GCA_903131615.1 Diplodus sargus
CCAGAGCGTCCAGAGACTCTTCCCCTGAGTCCATCCTCCTCTGCTCCTTCAGCTCTGACACTAGGACAAACAAGCAGCATTAACATCACCTCGGTAACACTATCAGGTTGCAGTCTACATTCCCCAAGACACAAAGTCAAAAAATGCACTAAGGAACTATTCCTTTCTGGGTTCCTACATGTACAGTATTTGTACAGTATATTTGTGTATAAATAACTGTATACTCTTCTGGTGAAGTTACAGAAAACATCGTACTGATATTTCATTTCTCTAGTCTTTATTTGCATATGTTTGGTATCGAAGTAATCCGCAAGTAACGAAGAGTAATCAGGCGACATTCATTCCCTATTGCAATACTTGGACTACATTCCTGAATACATGTTTAAAGTAACCCTCCCAGTCCTGCAAACAAGTTGATTCAAATCTGCAAGTGCAACCACTGTATGTGTCTGGGTATATTTCCAAAACTGGCTATGTTTAGTCACTATTGAAATTTACTACCATCTACTAGAATATAAGATGTATGGCACTTATTTCACCAAGGCTAAATGTCCTATCTCGCAGAAGTAATTATTCTACAGATGACGAATAATGAATCAATGTTCAAGATTCACTGTTCCTCTAAATGTTTACTTTTACATGCTGATAATTGTCGGCTTTCCCCACTCAATAATCACTGGCAGTGTTATTATTGTCACTGATAGCATCACTGTCACTTTTCCCATTTTTATGATTATCACATTATTAGCTACAGCATAATATGCCTTACTCTGCCTGAGTCCCGTCTCCTGGCCACCCTCCTGCCCACTCCTCTCGCTGCACTTGGTGGTCATGAACTCTTTCAGACTCCACTCATGTGCAATAACCCTCTCCAGTTCCTTCATCTCAGTGTTGAACTGAGCAAGGTCCTTCACTGCCTTCTCCCTCATCATGGTCATCTTGGACTGGGCTTCCTCCCTGAGATACACGATATTGAGCAATCATGAATGTCATACCATAGCCCTGACTTTTACTATTTTACACAACTGGCTCAAATCTGACCTGACATCATAAGCAGCAGTGGACAGGTTGACGATTTCCCCGATCTTCTTGCGGATATCGTACAGTTCCTGCAACACACAAGAGCCAATGCAGAGAGGTGCTTGAGTAATGGACTAAATAACAAGGATGCTAAAGAAAAAAAATCATCTGTGGTGTGACCTCTGACCTTGTCCAGCCTTTTTTGTAACTGCTGGAAACGGACACGCTCAATATGAAAAGACTGTAACTCTTCCCTGTGCTGGCTGTTCGTGGTCAGTTGCTCATTGAAGCAAGTTAAGGCCTGGACAAGACACAGAACATATGCAAACCATACAATACAAGATTATATTAAGATAGGTGCTTGTGGAAATGTATAAATGAACGATGAACAAGAACATAACCTCAACATGGTAATGATATGAGATCTGTGTGTTTTAAAGGTGTTTTCGTTGTATTGAGTTTCATGGCTTACTCTGTCCAGTTTGTATTCCAGAGTGCGTATGGCCTTCCGAGTCCGTCGATCCTCAGACTTCTGTTTATTACCAGTGCGGACCTCCCCTTTTCTCAGCTCCGCCAGCTTCAACTGCATGTTTTCGACCTGCTCACATTAGAGACACATGACGGCAAACCTTGATTTGTGACCAAAATTGCGATTAAACATGAAGTGATGCCAAAATCATAATCTTAAAAGTGGAAAGGACTTATTTGACCTCTTTCTCTATATTCTTTTGACACTGCTTTTCTTTCCCCAGCTCCTCCTTCAGCGTGTCTTGCTGCCCCAGCAGTGTGCGAAGACGCTGCGTGTCCTCGCCGTCTGGCTGTTGCTGCGAAAAGCTCTTGCACGCACTTCTGTTTCGATGCAGCTCCTCCTGCTCCTTCAGCAGACTCTCTATCTCCTGCCTTTTTTTTTATCCAAATCACACATCGACAGCCGATCAGGCAAATTTTGCAAAACAACACACTAAAACAGCTGAAAATGTGATATAGGTGTGGTGATTATTCACTGTTGTTTGCGGATCGGCTCGCGGGCCTGAAGGCTGTAGGCCTGCCGATCTCCTTCCATGATCCTGAACTGTCTTTGCAGTTTGGCTACCTCGGATTCTGCTTTAATAAAAAAATAAAATAAACATCACATGCACATTATAGCTATTTCAACAACAAAAGATAAACAGCATCAACATCGAATAGTCAATAATAACAACATTACCTGTGCCATCAGTATCCATCTCACTGATGTCTGAGCGCGCACTTATGGCTGATCTGCCTCGAGGCATGGTGACGCTGGGCTTCAAGAGATAAACATAAACAACAAAGTGATGCTGAGCGGGTGTAAATGTCATCTTCTCTGAGCATAAAGTTCAATTAATCCTAGACATTTAGTCCCATATTCAGCTTTCTAAACCTAGACTGAAAGCTGAGTATGACACTAAAAAAGTAACCTTTTTCAGTGGTAACCAGGAAGCATCTTTTGATTGATGGATCTTGTCTGTGTATTACATCACTGAAGTAAGACTTGAACTAAGAATGGGAATTTATATCCAGTTTATTTCTTGCATTAGTTTTGAAGTGGCAGTTTATGTGAGAAAAATGCTATAGATATATTTGTCTTTTTGTCTAAAGTATTTACTTGATAAACTAGTAGATAATCTATTTGATTTGATGCATTCTGAATGACAGTGCATCCCATTTAACAGCACAGAATGTGAAGTTATTCCCCAATACTTTTACATTGAACAACGCATTTACAGTTTACTCACAAACATTAAGTGTGCACTGCTCTAGGTCGCTTCGTTGATATCCTGAATTTAGGTTTAATCCTATGTATTATAAACAAAAACAGGCCATCTAAAACTGCTCATAACACACATTCGCCAGTAGCTACCTTGGTTAGCTTGACAAAATAAAAGTAAACAACCATGGGTAGCCATGGATCTTGCTAGCTGTTACAGGAGAAATATTAAGCATTTGCTGGTTATAGTTAGGTGACATATGAACGGTATCGAAGAGGAGTCTAATGTCAAGGAAAAATAAGAAATGATCTCACCAGTTCAAAGTTTTAAAAAAGTCAAAACTCAGCGTCACCTCCCAGGACACACAGCAGCCTCAGTTGATAGCAACCGTTGCTAAGGACGTCGGGACCGTGACGTTTCCGGTGTGGTGCCAAAAAGTGATCGTCCGCCAGAAACTGATTTCCGTCCGCGGGAGGGCGCGCGGCCTGGTAAAGCCGTATCGCCCAGTTTATGTGCGTCTACAGCTGATTTTATCTGGATACAACAGTCATAACTACACATACAACTAACTTTATGTCCGTGGTAACAGCAAAGGTATGTCTGTGACGTTTCTTTCGAATGATCAAAATTGTGGCCGAAGTGTTTGCAGTTTAAATCGTAATCAATGACATTTACCTGATCACAGGAAAGAGTATTGTTAACAGTGTTAATATGTGTTTGAATGTCTAATATCCTTGATTAAGTTAGGCATATTTGGAAACTAGACTGTTGTTAACAGGATTTATGGAGGGGTAATGTATAAAATAAAGAATTTATCTTTATTGCAATTGTCCTTATGACTTTCCATTATTTTACCTGCTCTGTGTCCCAGATTATAAACAATCCAGTCCTTTTTGCCTGTTGAAATACCTTTAAAGGGCCCATACAACTCATAAATGGCTGTGTTTCACCTGCCAAAAAGTGATTACAGCTTCTACCTTGAGACTGAAAGGTTGTTTCTGCATCAAAATGACTTGATTTCACTCTTGGTGGATAGATTATAACCAATCCAGTCCTTTTTTACCTGTTGAAATACCGTTAAAGTCCCAATAGGACTCACGAATGGCTGTATTACACCTGCCAAAAAGTGATTAAAGCTCCTACCTTGTGACTGAAAGCTTGTTTCTGCATCAAATTGACTCAATTTCACTCTTGGTGGTTATATTTGACAGATTATTACAAATCCAGGTTATAATATAGGGCATCTAGATGGACAGTCATCAATTCTTTATTTTATACATTACCCATCCGTAAATCATGTTAATAACAACCTAGTTTATACTTTAAGTCCAGTTTTGATAATTATTATATCATGACAAATATATCGGTAGGCTGATGTTATTGGCCTATAGTATTTTTCACTTTGGTACAAATCGTAGTTGAGTAAAAGTCTAAAATTATTTCATGTTGAATGTAGTTAAGAATCGAAAGTTATTTTCTGGCAATGAAGGCCAAATCTCAAATTGTACTTTAAAGTAAATTATACCTGTATTTACATGATTGCATACTGTACACTTTGGTTTGATTGATTATGGGCCTCAGAATCTGTTTTTTAAAGGTGCACTATGTAGTTTTAGGGAAGTCATTTTAATCAGTAGAGAAATATCTTCATTGACTGATTTTGTGTTATGCCTAAACAAACTAAATAAACAGACTCTTTGTTTTCAGGAAGGAATAAACTGAATAAACAAACTGAAGTTAAAGGCAAACACAATTTCATAATGTTTATATTTGGCGGACCCTGACACCTTTCTAGCTTCAATCAGTGTTCTGGCTCTGGCTTTGGCTCTGAGGCAGAATGCAGTTTGCAAAGTAACTGGGAACTAAAGTATAAGAAATTGGTAAAAAAAAAAAAAGTGCAATATTTGCCTCTAAAATGTAGTGAACTGGAAGTAGAGAATAGTAGCAAATGTAAATTGTAAGGTAAAGTGCAAGCACCTCTAAATTATACTTAAGTACATACTCACAGTATGTGAGTCAAAAATGTGTTGGCTTTAACTTTTTTTCTTTTTAATGCAGGATATTGGAACATTTAATTATTTAAACTAAGGATCTGAAGAATATGTTTCAGTGCCACTTAGGAGAAAAGTTTAAAACAACAAAGAAAACTCAAAAACACATTTTTTTTTGTCTTTATATTGGATAAATCACAACAATGTCCCATAAAAAAGGGGAAAAAACAAACAAACAATAACGTATTTTCTGTCAAAACATCTACTCCTACAATTAGCCCACTGTGGCCTTTTTATTTTAATAAAATTATACAAAATGTACATAAATGCACTGTTTCTATAGAGTGTATATGAGCTTTTGTTTTTCATGATTACAGATTCATATTACATTATGGGTCAACTTATAGCTATACAGTAGGTTAGGTAGAGGGTTAGGGTTAGACCTTAACTACTTCATTCACAAACAATATTCGTTGACATACAAAGCAAATAAAAATTTTACATGACTTTTGATGATTGCTCTGATTCTGTCTGGGACTGTGGTTCTTCCTCAACTGGTGTTGGTGGAACGCCCTCAAGGAAGGTACAGAAGTGCTCGGCCGTGTTGAGCTCAGGTTTTCTCAACAGCAGGTAGCATTTTGGGAAGTAGTAGGCTGCCACCACTCCGAAGTTGCTTGCCAGGGTGAACGAAACATGGACAATAGACCTGTATTTGACCAGATCCTGGCCAATGTAAATTGGAATGAAGGTCACCCAAATCACACAGTAGATCAGGGAGGCAAAAGTGATGTCCCTTGCAAGGTTGTACTGATGAAGAGGCTTTATGGCCATGAAAGTGCACATGAATGATATCAGGGCCAGCGCACTGATGAAACCTTCCATTAGGGCAAGTCCAGTCAAGGGTTCCACCGGGCATGCAAGAAATTTTGTCACAAAGTTTATTTTCATGTCTGCCATGTATTTAGACAGCGAGGGCCCTTCCTCAACAAACCAGCTACAGATACCAGCCTGCACAACACAGCAGACCAGCACAAACAGCCAGATTCCAGGGCCTCTTAGTACATGCAGGTGAGAGGCAGCCATCTTTGGGAACTCCGATATGTAGAATATCTGTTTGAAAAGAAGGGTTTGCAGCCTGATTATAGTGTCCGCTCTACAGTACAGTAACGCATTTTACCTCACATTCCTTACCTGTAGTGAGATGAATGCGATGATGGACAGGGCCACTGTTTGGAAAATGGAGGTGAGGGGCAGCTGAAGACGACACACCACATCCCCTGGCTGCCCCAGGAAGAGCAGCAGACTGAGGCAAGCTCCCATCAGACTGAGAAGAGCTACAAAACTCAGTACTCCCCCCGAAGCCTTTACCAAAAAGGTTCCTCTGTGTTTTAGGAACACAGCACCCACCGACCCCTGACATACCACCACCAGCACCACAGCCAGCGTCATTCCCAGAGCCTCGGGTGTGTCCCAGGACAGAACGTCGAAGGTGGGTTTAGTGCAATTAGTTTTGCGTGCTTTAGACCATAGACCCTCTGGGCATTGTTGGCACTGAATATCCTCTATGAGTCAGAAAGCACAACAGGACATTTGGTTTGATTAACAAGCACATCATCTAGAAAAAAAGACAAACAAACCAGGAGTATTGGTGACACTAGCCCTATTCAGGCAGAGATGCCACAATAGTGCCGCAACAAAGGCTTGATTCTATACAGCCATTGTATTTTCACATTGAACCAAGCAGTGCCCGGGATAACGCAGCTTCACTGTGTCATTTTATTCAGCATGCCAGTGTTGTGAAACCAAAATAGGCTTGACGGTACACATAATAACACTGAGGTCTGTCGTTTTTTTTTTGCATGTTTCCACCTGTAAATCTAAAAATTTCTAAGCAAACTGTTTACAATCATATGAATGCTGTTGTAATGTCTTGTGATTGTTGTGACAGTGCCTTTTTCATATATAAGATCTGAATTTTTAATGATGTGTCTGTAAATTAGAAATAGCGATAGGCAGGCTAGCTTCTCATGTAATTCTCGGAAAATACAGCAAATGAGTTTATGTCCCAAAATGTATATGCAAATATGGACAACCGCATTACCTTCATTTGCCTGGTAAGTGCCGGCCAAACAATCAATACAATCAAAACAGCAGGAATGGAAGCCTTTGACTCTGCGGACCTGTCCTGGATTACAATTTGATGAACAAGTGGACAGAGGAACCTGCAAAAGGATTGTTATGTTAAAAAATATGCAACACTTCAGTTTCTCAAACTGGATTATGATTAGGTGGCTTTTAATCACAACGCTTTTAAACTGTACAGTATGTTTTTTAAGGTTTACATATTTTCTAGTAAATTGCTGGAATTACCTTTGAGTCTTCAGTGTGCCATTTGAACAAGGACCTGTTGATGAGCAGTTGTTTTTCAAAGTATCCAATATCGATGAATTCTACGTGTCCGGAGTCTGTCCAATTCCACTCAAGCAAATTGTATCCTATGTTTGGGTTGCCATCACTGTCAAATACTAAGTGTGTGCCGTTCACGTTTACAGATGTATTCCTTAAAGTCTCCAACAGCTGTAAAATAAATTTTTCGTAATTTTTTAAAGACAGTCGTATTAAAGCAAAAAAAAAAAAAATCACCTATAAAACAGACAATAACATCACCTTCCAGGGATAGATTTTGGTGTCAGGTCCTCGCTCACAGGCAGTTGCACTGCATCCCAGCAGGTTGTGCAGTGCCTGTGCCACACTGTAGATGGCAGCATACACACTGAAAGCTGTGCGCTGCAGCGCAGGCTGTGTCACCAGGGTAATATTGTCAGATGAGAAGTGCCAGCATTGTGGGCAGGGATTGAGAGGATCTGGTGGTGGTGACCCGTCTTCACTCAGTTTAATGAAGAGCTCCTCTGTGTACGCAGTGAGCATGTCCAGGGTCTGCGTCCTGTCAGTAAATCCAATGATTGTACCGACTTTTTGGATATCGGGGATAGAAGTCAACTTAGTATGGATGGACCAACTTGTGCTGCCAATCCACACACCCGTGACATTCCTCCTGATAATCTGGGGGAGATTGGATCAATGACTGAACTGAATTAAATGTATCCACCAACTTCATGTAATACTTGTTTAGAAAGCTTCACTAACCTCTTTAAAAAAGATCGAAGCTGGATCTACGAGAGAAAAGACCACTACCACTCCGACTTTGGTTGCTTCTATATTGTCGATGATGGTTTTGATCGCTGGTGCAGGGTCACTGTATATGGGGATCAGCCCCTGATAGGCCACGCAGACTGAGTTATTTGAGGCTACTTTGGAGAATTCCTGCACACCCTGTTGTCCGTACTCCTCTTCACTGCCCACCACCGCCACCCAGTTCCACTTAAATGCCGTCAGCAGGTGCACTATGGCTTCCACCTGCCATTTGTCACTGGGCACCGTACGGAAGAATGACGGGTAGAGGCGCTTGTCACTGAATTTGTCACTTGTGGCGCCATAGCTAATCTGAGGTGAGAAGATTATGAAAATTATTCATTTTAGACCAATTTTGAATTTTACCACACTGATGTTACCCAGGCCTGCCAATTATTGACAGATATTATTGAGAGATTAACTCAGGAAGAAGACACGAAAAAGAATGTGCTTACTGCATTTTGCCGTTGCACAACCTATATAAATCCTTTTCATGTAATACAAAGGCAGAGTGCAGTACTTGCAATTTCAGCTTAACAGGTCAAATATTTGGTCAGAATTTTTAACAAGTGAAAGAAATTTAAAGAATACATATTTGATAAGAACATTACCACTTTTGTATTCATATTAATTTGGCTTTAAAGTCAAAATACTTTGAAGCCATTTTTCTCAGCATACTTACTGAGGTTAGCCTTTGTAAAGTTTCTGATGATCAAAACTGTGTTTGTTTGTTGTTTTTTTTTATCTAAAAATTCTCCGCTTTGGCTCTGATGCAGCATGCAATCTGCAAAGTTACTTGCAATAAGATGACCGCACTCCTTCACAAACTGTCCGCATTCCAGCAGAATTAAACTTGTATAGGCCACTGAGAGAGATGGGAAGGGTCTCATTTTTCACATCAAGTTACAATACACTCTCAATAAAAGATTACTTATACATATGAATTGTTAAAAAACGATAAATAGAGCCCCTTTAAGTAAAGTACATGTACTTCAAAATTGTACTAAACAGTACAGTCCTTGCACTTGGCTGACACTCCATCACTGCATACGGCCACAGGTTGCAGGATACTTGAAGTAGGCAGCTGTTTTCTGTCATTATATTGTAAGAAATGAAATAGCCAAAACATTCTAGGATTGGCAATAATGAAGAACACATTAATCGTTTACTGTATTACATTTTGCTTTGTGAACATATGAAGAGACATGATTTTAACCAAACCTGTGGCATCAGAAAGAATCCCATGAGTTTTCCTATGACTGACACCATTTCCGAGCTATGAGGACCGATCACGGCAGATATGCTGGTCTCATAGTCGGTGTAATTACACTCCACAGATAGCACATTGTCAGACTTTGCAGTGAGGAACGAGATAGCCGGCTTCACAATGACGGCAGATTGTCTGCATGTGTCATAGATTTCGTAACCCAACTTGATGCCAGGGAGCAGAATTTGGTTTGCGTTGATCTCATCCACTGCATATTTCATTACTAGAGCGAGGCCCAGTCCATACTCATTTAAACTGTGGGACCACAGGCAGAAAAAGACAAAATGGAGGCCTTGTTAGTCAAGTTAGGCACACATTTCAGTGTAGAATCTCAGAAAAGTGGGTCATTATTTTCCCCTGAAATACTATATTTCATAACCCATTACCTGTCACAGCTGATGTTGTCGGGCTCCCTCCTCTGGCTGAGGTTGCTGGTGAGGTAGTTAATGGGAAAGAGCCCTCCGAGTATAATGTCTCCGGACAAATTGAAGAGATTGGTTGAAATATTTTGGAACCATTCGGGTGAACTGGCGGTGTAGCTCAGTCCAAACGCCCAGAACAAAACCAGCAGAACGGCTGGTGCAGCCATGCTGCGGATTAGCCAGAGTTGGAGGCTGGAGTGCATGTGCGTCAGTACATCAGGAGATTTTGTTGTATGCAAACTCATTGGAAAGCCCCACGGCGGATTGGTGCAAATGACCCCACCCCTGTCCCGGACGCCTGAGGTGTAATTCCAAGTAACTGCAAATTATGTGAAATTACCATTTAAATAACAACCTATATTTACATTTGTGGTACAAATGGACATGAAATGAAACATCAGCACCCCTTAACATTTATAAACAACATATTTTTTTTACTTTTAGAATTAAATAAAAAGACGATCGCTGTGGTATTATTGGCCCTTTTATTTTGATTTTGTCGAAAATGAGAGGACCTTAAATATGAAGGAAAGGCTGTGAATGGTGGCATCTTATTTGTTGACTCTGTATTTACGAGGAAAAGACTCACTGTGTGTTTGTGCGTGTGTCTGTTTGTGTGTTGTGCAGGAGGGTTTCATCTATCCGGAGCATTTTCCTGACATTTGTTTGTGGTTTGCTCTTTGATACTCTTTGGTGTAACTATCTGTCAGGAGATGATCCCATAAGCGCACTAAACTCCTTTCTGCCCAGGCACCCGGGGTTGTTATCACAGCAAAACCTCACAAGTATCACTTTGCAAATATTTAGTTTCTGTTTGTGGCTCATCATGTCATTTTAGTATACATTATTATATATTATATACTACACTAATCCTATTACTGCAACCAATGTGCAGTTACGAAACAAACTGCAGTGAGTTCAAACTGGACACTTCGAATGCGCATAATGCAACATGCTTTTATTGTATGTTGTCATTTTCTCATCCCGTTTTGCATCCACCTCAGTGTTGGTTTTGCATTTTCATTTGCATGCAAAACCATTGCTGGATGTTTGTCACCCATACAAGCAAATTGAAACATTCCCTCCCGAGATATTTTCATAAACCTACAGCAGACTTAACTTCTTTTGAATGGTATTTTCTTTGAATTAAACATTGCGCAAACCTTAAATATGCCCAATTAGCGTGATTGTACAACTACAAAGGGACAATAGCTAAGCTTGACTGAAGGTGTTGAAAAGACATTGACAGGTTGTCATTGTAAGAGCCTTCTGTTCACCTGAACTGCACCAGTGACTGAGGAAACTTGAGCTCCCAGACAAAACCAGTGTAATTTCAGGCAAATGTGAAAACACCAGTTGGACAACAATTGCTTTCTGTCCACTTTTGCAGACAGTTCTATCTATCTATCTATCTATCTGGCCCAAAAAATTATATAAATGATGATGGTACTTCTGAGACATGTAGCTGCAGTATACTTTAATCAAATGTTTCCACTGTAAGCCCTTATCATTATTTGTAAGATAGTATTACACGTCAAATACTGATGATTTGGGTGTCCCAGGTCCTCAAATAGTGACACTTAAGGTCTGTGGTTGGCTCGACCAACCAACCCAAAGGGTCAGGATTTGACGACCTTGGAAACCCAAAGATTTCAGGACATGACCCACATAAGCAACTTAAATCAACAGCGAGAAGACTGACTATTTCTCCGTAGTTATTATACTTATTCTTAATGCTATGTGTTGGGTACGTGTTTTTATGGTCGAGGGCTGATAATAAATTGAGCTTCTCTTTGGTCTGGTGGTACGGCACGAATCAAAGTTTAATTTGTTTCACCATCATCAAGCGTCTCTCTCTTGTAGTGGCGTTAACATAACATGTGACATTGCACTCCATTACCCGTTCTCCTTGTGGGGCACAGGGAACAGGGCAGACCTGCCTCTCTAAAAGACCTTGTTTTGCCTTGACTGGAGGCAGCATTTGGCACAAATCATATTTGCATATTGGACGAATGTAAGACTTTAACAGGGAGGAGGCATTAGCAAGACAAAGTCAATCAATTCTAGTGCACATGTAACAGACTTGTGTATACACTATAAATAAACTATTTAACACAACATTATGTAGAAATGAGCATTTTGTGAAAATTTGGTGAACCCATGATACTACATCTCATAGAACAACACAGAATGTCAAGTTTCCTCCAAAACATGAACTTCTCTGTACTCGTGTTGCCATGTTTTTCACGTTATCTTTTGCAGTGAACAAGCCCGATGTGATGACATATCAGTTACAGGAAGGGTTTGTTCAGGGACATAAAGGAGGTATTCTGCTGGCTATCTTGTTAGTCATCTTGACGTAAGAAGGCCGGTGATGAAACTCAATGTTTCTCTTCAGGACAGCCTGTCTGATCGTTCCACCTACGGTTCATTCTTCTTCCAAAAGCCCGTATTCAAGGCTTTATCCTCTCTGTGAATAGTCAGAATCACCTTTATTTGCAGAAACATTTCAAATTGCTTGCACGTCTCTGACTGGATCCTGTGTGCGATTAGTGTGGGCTCAGTGCTACTGAACTGCTCCAGTGTGCAGACAGTGGATACAGATTAACATCTTGTTTATGTTTGTGCAGCTTTCTTTCTCAAGCGTGAACCCACCTTTTGTTCGCTGTGGTGACGGATAACTTTCATTTATGATCAGGGCCAGCGTCACACGCATGCAAACATGTTTTTCTGTTTGGTTTCCAGGTATTAAATAATTTCTCAGCAGCCCGAAGACACGCTTAACTGGCAGATGGAAAATCACTATCTTTGCCTCACTGGAGTGCTTGATGGTCATAAAAGTAACCCGTCTCACGGGTGTTCAGAACAGCTTAGGTCAGGGCTAGTAGATGTCGCTTTTTTTGGAGGATACATTGAGGTTGAGTTTCAGATGTAAGGCTCATTTCAAAATAGCTATTTACATAGTTTACGTTTTAATTGGGTATGGCTTTCTGTGTTCTCTTGTTTTAGGTGCATCAACATGGCAAAATTACAACAGAAACCTACTTTTTCAGGAGCTACTGTATTAAAAAGTAATATAAGCTGTGAACATTGTGTTCTGTGGAGAAACTGAACATTTTTTTTCCTAATAGCTAGATACCAATATCATTCTGATTTTTTAATGTATTCATTTTTCGGTTCAGTACACATCTAGTGCATGTCTGTGTGTCCTAGAGGAAGAATTTCTCCTCTGTTTCTCCCATTTTGAGATTTAATGGGATGTTTTATTGCATACAAATTGATGTCGACTGTGTTGTATACTGTACAGATTGTAAAGCCCTTTGAGGCAAATTTGAGCTGCAAATAATAATAATAATAATTATTATTATTTTCATTATTGGTTATTCTGCCAATAACTTGGTCCATTAATTAATCTAAAGAGTAAGATTATTGATTTAGGATTGCACTTCTATAACATTGTTGGACTCACAATGGACAGAATGCTAATGTGTTGTTTTGGGAGTCGCTGGGATTCGTCATTTTGATGTGAGGATCTGTTGTCAATGCAGC
This sequence comes from Diplodus sargus, assembly GCA_903131615.1. Taxonomy (NCBI): domain Eukaryota; kingdom Metazoa; phylum Chordata; class Actinopteri; order Spariformes; family Sparidae; genus Diplodus; species Diplodus sargus. The sequence continues at coordinate 5,771,280 of CAEMYA010000071.1, forward strand.
AGTATCTGAAATATTGACTGTCTATTCACACCAGTAACCAGCAAATACATTGCATTTTTTTGCTTGGAAAATGACAGAAAGGACCAAAAAATTAATTATAGACAGATAAGTATTTCTATATCAGCTCTGGCGAAATTCCTGCAAACGTGAGCTGCAAATTATAATTACTTTCATTATTGATGAATCTGCCAATAATTTTCTCGAGTAATGGGTCAAAGAGAACAAGTTTGGCTTAGAGCTGCTCTTCTGAAACATTGTCACAGTAACAATGGACAGTCAATGCAGCCGAACAAGAAAAATTGTCTTTTTGTTGCACGCATTCTTCTGTTGTGCCAAATCTTGGCGTCTACATTTGGATGTAACTTGACCTGAGACTGTTTGGTCTGAGATTTGGATGTGTTAGTCGAGCTGCTAGCCTTGCAGAAATAAGGGACCTACAGAGTTCTGGTATCTCTCCCCTCTCTAACTCCACACATCGACAAAGTTTTTTTTTTTCTTATGTTTTTGCCTTCAGCTCCAGTTAACACATGTACTCTGCAAGACCTGAAAACCTAGTCTGAGACCATGATGACTTTTTCAAATGCCATGTTCTGTCAACGGTTCAAACATATTAAGAAAAGAAAAGGAAAAATACTTAGATAATCTGCAACAATGTAAGGTCTAGAAGAAGCATCAATGTCTCACTTTTAAGAGTCTGTAACCATCAAATTTGTGGCCTTTTGTGCTTGGAAAATGAAATAACCAAACAATTAATCAGCTCATAACAGTGCAGCTCTCATATAGATAATGTTTTTACATAATTGACTCTTGAAAATAAAAAAAAATTAAAAAAAAACTAGTTCACACCAACTCTGTCAGCCACAAAACTGTAAAGTTAGTTAGTTTATGGCCCTGGTGGACCAACTCCACTTCTTCCTGTGTGTGGACATTAACGCCGCTCAGCCACTAGATGTCAGATGTGTGCATTTTATCTTATGGGGACTCACACTGTCTACCTTGCCTGTGGGCTGTTTGAAATCTGGCACTTTACTTGTACATACAGAAAGGGGAATATTTATGTCATAAGGAGCTACAGGCCTGAGGTGAGAAATCGGGACATATTGTCTTGCTGGTGATGGAGTGACGGTGGAGCTTCCTGAAGCTGTGTGGGCAGCAGGTACACGGTGTAGCACAGGCCTGTTTGAACAACTGATAACAGAGGGGAGTCAACCTACAGAAATGCTGAAATGATTTTCTTGGTCCTAATGTTTTGATTCACTCTGAATCTGAAGAAACGAGTTTTTGTACTGTCGGCCTGTCTGTAGATTTCCATGGGTTGGCCTTGCGATCTGCAAAAGGAGGGAACACTGTTGCACAACACCTCTCAGATTGAGAAAACATAGACATTTTTTTTTTACATTAAGGGAACATCAAACATGCATCTTGATGTGAAGGAATAGTTACTCATGCACGTTAGGGTGCTTTGTGCCTTTGTGCCGGTGGTAATATGCTGTGGTTAGCAAACATAATAGGCCACTAGTGCCCCTGCTGTCGGTCCCAAATGGCCGTGACGGTTGCAAAACACAGTCTGGGCAATATTCCCTCCCAGGAATACCACCCTCTCTCCCTTGCTTCCTTTTGCCCTCCTTCCCTCACACGGCTCCCCTCCGCTTTGCCTGCAGAGTGGATCAGACTCGCTCTCTAATCTCCATCGCTGGCCTGAGAAACACAGGGCCCGTTGTTGACATGCTGGCCTCATACCCCACAGGGGCTGACAAATTATTAGCCAGCCTCTCTGTGCAAAGTGAGGCCAGCCAGCCAGCGAGCCCATGCAACAGCCAGGCAGCAGAATACTAAACTGTGCTGCTGGACATGAGACCTTCTGTCTTGAGCAGCTCTGAGGCTTTCGATGCTGGAGTTAACGTGGGAGCGACGAGACCCTGTTGTGGGCCGTCGGGGGCGGCTGGTCAGGGTTGAACCAGCGGTGGTGGTGTAACGTTGCTGAGTTTACAACATCGTGCAGAGGAGCTTTTGTGTGTTATCACAGCCTGAACACGTGTGTTATGGAGGTGTTTTTACCTCACCTTGAAGGGTTAAATAAAGGATCCATCCTCCCCCCTTCCAGCAGTAAAACTTGTTCTTCTTCGTGTCTTCGGCCTGTGTGTGTGTGTGGCACACAATTGTGTTGCAACTTGTGTTTGTACATACATTCACATGTGCAGGGATGTATAAACAATGGAATACATAATTGTGCATTGTTTCATTGTACATACAGCCACTTGAAGATATTTGTTTAACATCTGCCTACGCTTGAACTTATCTGAAGTCTCTGTGGAGGTTTATCTATGGCTACATTAAACAAAACCGTCAGAAAACTTTGATAAAACCTGAGGAAAAAAAGCACCTACAAATTAACCCGATTCGTAGAACTGAGATAGCACTGTCCAGGGACTGGAACAGTGATGTTTGCACACTGGATTGACTAACGTGCAGGTCATGGTGAGAAAAAACCTATAATGCACAGTTCAAATCAGGGACAAGAGTGTTTGGCTCCATCTCTGCCTGCCTGCTCGCCTACAAACACAGCAGAGTCTGACTGACTCACAGCCGCCCATGGGCACGAAGCTGTGTTAATTTTACGAGCTGGTTGAATAGTCTGAGAGAGGTGGAGAAAAGTGCTTCACCTGTGCCGGTTGGTTATGAAATGTAATGACTGGCACAGTTATCACGCAAAAAGCTAGAGTTCCCATTTGAAGTGTTGGAAGTGTTCGATGATTTATTCTGACTGCGAGGGCAGGAAGTTGGAGAGGGGAGGAGTGAGCGAATGCGTGACAGAGGACCTTGAATTTCAGACATCACTAACGATTGATTCAGTTATCTTTCAGTCTGTGCAAATGATCCAGGTTGTCACAGCTGGGTAAACTGTTGCGACATATGAACTAATGAACTGGGGGTAAGTACAATTTTTGATGTAGAACCAGTGCAAGCTGAAGGTGAATAAATACACTTACCACTGCTGTAGGAGCAAAGGAGGATGTTATGTGCTCATTTGTTTTCTTGCACATAACACACAATATTTTTTCGGCCAACTGATGAATGAAGGAACATCACCCTGTTAATTGTATACAAACATATTAAGATCATGATGTTGCTTAGAAAAAAGAAAAAAAAAACCTTTCAGTATCTCCAGTCTGTTTGTGAATTGCATAAGCCAGGATGTGTGTAACTGACCCGTTTTATTGATTGCACTCTCCGGTTCTATGGATTTTAAATGGGCATGAGTAATGCAGCAGAAAGCACTTAATATCTGACTTTTGTATCCGTCATGTTTGCCTGTGTGTGAGTGTGTGTGAAGTGTGTGCAGGTCCTGCCTGTGTGTTGGTGTCGTGTTACATCCCAAAGCTAACTGATAGGCCTCATCTGTCATCCTCCGGCCTGTGACTCATCAGACAAGTTATCTGTGATCTCTGAGCTAGTCTGCTCTCCTGCTGCGGTTTTTACCTCCTGGAACTGGTGATGTGAGCCATGTTTCGAAAGTAAAGATCTGATTAAAATCTACACAGCAGTCAAAAACTGAAAAGGTGATGTGTAGTGTAATGGAGTTAAAGCGGGTGTAGTTTATATTTTTTATCGTAGTTGTGTGCCTTGTGAAAACAATGTGACAATGTGATGAACCTGCTTAGAATAATCACCTTAAACTGTCACTCTATGATGGTCATATCATCATTTTTCGGCAAACTACCTCAAATAAACCCGCTCTACGCTACATTTCCAGCACCAGGCAGCATGAAGACGAAGTTAGAGTCAAGCTGATGAGTACAAAGGGATTTCCTTTTGGTTTGTGTACCTATTTTGGACTGTAGCTGAAGCTTTTGGACCAAAAATGAATACGTTTAGAAACCCAAAGAGTTGGAACCAATACATAGCAGGTTAAACTTTTTTTTTTGTATGTGAAACAAAGTTTGTCTGTCCAGCCTGCTCTGGTCATTGATGCTACACTTCTATATTTGACATCCGTAATTATGTGTAATCAATTTAGTTTTTAAACCCAAACAGATCTTTTCCTAAATGTAACCAGGTCATTTTTGTGGCTAAACATAACCAATATCGCCACCTTGTCCAACGGTCCAGTGTCATTGGATTTTGGTAAGTTATTTCCTGTTTTAATTTGTAGTTGTATCTTGTGCCCCCTGTGTTGTTTCCACTTCTCCCAAGTGGCCAAAACATCTGTTATTGCAGGTGACATTTGTACTGAAATGTTGTAATTTTAGTTTATCACAGCTGCACACAATAGAAAACATTAGAATCCTGAAAAAAGGACACACTAGGGTAAAATAAGTACAACATCTCATGCTCACTGTGTGCACAACTAGCCAAGCATACTTTGAAAGTCCCCCAGAATAAGAAAATAAGTAAGTGCTGTTTCATGAGTGGCAGCCAAAAGCGTCCCCAGTTCACGTGAGCAGCTTCAGGAGACGCTCCAGAGTGGGAGGCAAGACCACTCCCAACAATGACACAGTGTTTTTAGATGATGGATTTCTCTTAAAAGTAAAGCCCCCCCCCCGCCACAATTTGCGCCTCATTTGAAGTGAGGCAGCCTGTTTGTGAGCAGCTGGAAAAACATCCTACGAGTGGGCGGCTGGAGACGAACAGTAACAAATTGTTGTCGCTACGGGGTGAAACACTTGGAAGTTAGAGGAGTCAGGGAGCAAAGCGAGCGCTGTGGAATTTTACCAGGTCAATCTTATGTAAGAGGCTGAGCTGACAGAGGACAGAGGGCTAAGAGTCATACAGTCTGACAGACAGACAGAGAGAGAGAGAGAGTGAGAGAGAGAGAGAGAGAGATAGAGAGAGAGAGAGGGAGAGAGAGTGGAGAGCTGCTAGAAAGACAGGCGGTAAACGAGGTTACACTGCGGGAGCGGAGGAGGGAAATGCTGTTTATGAGGAGAGACATGAAGTGGGATGAAAGCTGGCGATGTCTGGTGCCTGCAGCTCTGTCCTGTCCCGACTGCATGACTCTGCCTCCCTTAAGACCTGTAATTCAGTTTTCTCTTTGTCATTGTTGAACCTTTTCACTCTCCGTTTCCGTCCAACATGTGAGTCACGCTCCGAGGCTGTCAGTCATCGGATGATTTGATGTGGTTTTATTAAAAGGAGGTGCGTCTTTCCCTCTGACTCAATAATTACTTCCTTTTGAAGACAGACAGAGATCAGCATCTGCTATGAAGAACAGAGGAGGAGGAGGAGGAGGAGGAGGAGGAGGAGGAGGTGGACGAGGAGGGGGAGGAGGGGGAGGAGGAGGCGGAGGTGGAAGGGGTGAGCAGCGTGGGGTGGGGTTGGGGGGGTTGCCTGTTTTTAGAAACATACCAGCTGCCACAGTTCAACCCTCAGGGTGTCTGTCCTCCTCAGCGCAGGTTAGGAGCTGCCCCATGCAGCCACATGCCCAGTCATTTCAGGTAACCTAAATCTGTCTCCAGTCATAGTCATTTTCATGCCTCATACCACAAACATAAACACCCGTTTTCATACATTTCCTCATTTCTTAGTGAGTCAAGTAAGGGCATCTGCTTTAAGTCATGGTCACGATGACAGATTTCTTTTAACCTTTCTGACCTTTCTGTGTTCAGTTTATATTTTTCAGCTTTAAGTCAGTCAGGCTGTCAGTATTTCACAGTTTAAAAGTGATGGGGAAGTAATACGTTTTTGATCAAGGAGAAATTAAGAAATGAATATTATTTGATATATCATTTTACTTAATATCAATAATTGTCATGCAAATTCAATGCATTGGCCATCATTATTAGACAAGTACTAAAACATTTTCTTTTCCCTTCATCAAGACCAGACACTAGTCTTTATATTGAAGTATTTGAGAGGGGCTTGACCAATCCATCCTCATATTTAAATGACTGAATAGGTCAATTGCCAGCAACTCCAAAAACAGCATATATCACTGTTACCAAAACAAGACAACCATTGCGGTGGACAAGCGATGGACCTAACACATTTTGGTGAACCTTAGGCAAGAGAACTACTTGGTTAGATTTAGGAACTAAGATATCTTGGTTAGGTTTAGGCATTAAAACTACCTTGTTAGGTTCAGGAAAAAATATTGTGGTTTGGGTTGCTTCTCTAAGTTCAGTTGCAAACTTACCTACGTTACTTACATAACTTACGTTACATACGCAATGTAACTTACCAACGTTAGTAAAAGTTAGCTTTCATACTGGACATGAACAGCGGCTTCCTGTTTGAAAGGCCTGTCTTTGTTTAACCCATCTGTCCATCCCTGACCTCCTCCTTTTTACGGGAATTTCTACTTCTCTTCACTTTCTCATTTGATGGCGAAAAAAGTTTTTACAGCCGCTTAACAGCGCTGCCTAACAGAAAATGTAAATATGGATTGTAATAAGCTGTTTCGACTTAGTTGAGACTTTGACAAAATGACTTGTGACACATGTTAGAACTATATAAATATTTAATAAATGATTTATAGCACACTGTAAAGTAGTTGAATGCGGATATAAATACGTTTATACTTGTACAGTATTTGAAAGCAATTACAATTGTCTTCACTACCTGCTGACCACAGAATGGATTATAGGTGTTAAACATTAATAACCACTTACATCTGCATGCAGATATAATCGTGTGTTACAACCCATGTATTAGACGTTCATATCACTGCTAAATAATGAGGGTTTAAAGAAAATGTTACCATAAATTTGCAGCAAAACACAAAGTGTATTTAGATTTGAACAGTCTCCATTGTAATGGAAACACAGCATTGTTTTGTCACATGAATGGAAATACTGGCTGTTGGTTACCTGCTCATTAGCGGGCAAAGCCACAAGCCCTGATCATCGTTTAACTCGAGCAGCCTTCACATTACCGTTATCACTCCATCACTGGCCCATATTTTCCAACGATCCCTGATGAGTTGCAGATGAAGGCAGTACCTCTGCAGTTTCCAGCTGCTCATTAAAGCTGCTTAACAGTGTATCACTATTTCAATTATTTTTAGTGCCGCAAGCCCAAGGGCAGCCGTGTGGATGAGGCGAAGGAGGGAGAGACCACAGACAGAGAGAGAGATGAAAGAGGGACATATGTAGAAAAGAAAAAGGAAAAGAAAAGAAAATTAAGAAAAAGATGTATTGTTCCAGGGAGGAAGAAAGGCTTCCAGGTGGTATATTTACTGTATCAAAAAAGACGAGCCTACTCAATATTATACTCTCCTTTTAATTCTAGCCATTGGAACAGTTATTAACCTGGGTTTTTTTTAAACCTGTAATTTAGCAGTGGAAACAAACTGTAAACAAGACATTGACATATTAGCACCATTATGATGTGCTGGCAAACTTGTTAGTTAACAGTAGGATGTTTGTATCCACCTGGCGAATATCAAGATGCAGAATCCAGTCCTTTTACCGCTGTAGTCTCCGTCAACGCCTGGGGGAACTATCTGGATCCTAAGATGCTAAAGCCTCCTCTATGATCACCAGCTAGTAGTTGGCAACATTTGCACAGGTTCTTTAAGAGCAATAAATCAGGCAGTTTATTTGAGTGTTTTTGATCTTCTCTTTAATCCGTATTAGTGGAGCCATGAGTACTTCTTACTGTACTCACAAAAATATGTATTATTATCATCTATTGTCAGTGCAGTAAAATGTGTGTCACGATGCATGAATTGTCTGCTACTACAAACCAAATCTACCCACGGGTATTCGTTAAGTAACCTGAACCTGTTAACTTTGAACGTCTGCTGTTTGGTAATGGGCAGGAAGTATTCCGCAAGTTTCTTTGGACTGTTTTTGATGGAAACATGTTGATGCTACCATCAAAATAGAGTAGTGAGATTGAATCAAACCAGTCAGGTTACGGGCCAGAAATGATAAAACGATGAGCTAAGACACTGTAAATCTCCATAGCGCTCAGAGTGATAAATCTCTGCCACTTTGTCACTACGTCAACACCTTTTACATTACACTTTACATCGTCACTTTACTTATTTTAAATAAATTGTCTTAAAGGTACAATATGAAAGAATTTTAGTTGAAATCATTCAAAAATTAGCTGAAATGATCAACAGAATGTAAACTAATAACAGTTTCGATGTTATAATGTCGAGGTATTGTTGCACAATAGAAATGTCTACTAGAGTTAGCATGCTAGCCAGCTATCCCTGGCCTGTAACAGCCCAAAGCTACTATACTAGCGTGCTAAGACCAACACCAGTCAGAACTCTAGCTGCAAGGCTAATTGAGCTAACTAGCTAATGGCAGGTACAGTTAGCAACATTCATCTCTGATGATATAGTGCCTCCTACTGGTTCAAAGTATGATTTCCACAGGTGGCCACCTCTTACATATAGCGCCTTTAAAACAAACATATAAATATATGTACATTGAAAGAGTTATAGGTCCGTTCTTTCTGTCCGCGCTGTCAGAGAAGAGAACCATTTTTACTGTAACTCCAATGTACATAATCCACAACCATCGCTCCGTGCAAAAATGCATTTTAGTTCAGCTTAAATCAAGTGAGTGTCCCCCGGAGTTTTGGCCCAAAGTTAGTCATTGAGTAAAAACTTTCCCAGGGCTGTTGCTTGCTGAGTTGTAGCAGCTGGGTAGTAAAACATGGTGTGAAATTGCCAATAAAAATGCTGCAACTCTGAAAGATACCCACAGACTGCTGCACATTAACATGCATTTTGTACAGACTGAGACACTATGGATTTTGTCTCAGATTTCTGGTTTGGACAGAGGACCAATAACTCTTTTATATATACCTATCAAGATATTGAATAATATCTTTTGAGATGTCTTCTGTTCCATTTTACCGAGCGTCTTCATGTTTGAGCTTGGCATATTGCTGAAGACGAGTTTCCTTGTGGGAGGAAAAGTGTAAACCCATATGGACAGATCAAGTAAGCTCCACGTTAAAACCAGTTCTGCTGCTAGGGGACACCATGATTTTACAGGACTGACCTAAAACAGGTCACCCGCACAACCTGCAAACCTGGAGAAGAGGGCGGGTGTTTATTATGCGTAATGTCCACCAGCTTTTTGCACAATTAAATGTCAAACACAAGGTGACAGATCTGAAAGTGCAGTGCTCACACCAGGTATATTGTATTTTATTTGCTTGGATGACTCAGTTTGTGCTCTTGAGACACGGGTTTTGCGTCACTCTGGTGACCTTACAGGAAAATCCACATTGCATTACTCCCTGCAAGTGACAATACCAGTCATCACCATTATCATACATTAGTAATAGCCCTTATGATGACATGCTAGGACTGTGATAAAGGGCAGGGCTCTGGATTGGGCAGGAGACCCCAGACTCTGTTCAAACTATCACCTAAATTAGGAAGAAAGTCATGTTAGTGTCCAGATAATCCCTCTGTGTGTGTGTGTGTGTGTGTGTGTGTACATATATATATATATGTTGTGTGTATCTTCTCATACACCCAGATTTAACTCTCTATTATGGTGCTTAAACCAACATTTATCGGTGGCTGTTATCCTTACCACCGCAAGTGCAAACTCTACCCGCTCCATGAGAGAGATCAGTCATATCCAAGCCTGGTCTAAATCTGTCAACGTGTAAACACAAACACCCCGGCTGCAGACCCTCCGACTGTCTCCAGCATGATGAATGATAACCTGTGCGCTGCCGCCGCTCATCCTGAGTGACAGCAGGCTTGCGTGTGAAGATGCAGGCTGCCTCACAACTATAAACCTAAAAAAACCTGGGGAGGGGGGGTGGCGTTCGAGGCGTCCCTCAAATTGCAAAACACCTGCATCTGACTCACGCAGAGTTAATCACACACCTTTACGGCACAGCAGAACAGGCCTGCACTGTTCCACACTGAGGGAAGAGAGAGACAGACAACAATGAGGCAGACACAGAATGATCTGTTTGATCTATTTTAGTCCTTTAATTTCTTTTTTAATAGAATTTATTTAATTGATCAATTATTTTTATTTATCATTCAGTGTTTACTGACACACCATGCAACATAAAATTCTATCTTGTCATGATTTTTACTTGTGTTTTAAAGATAATACTAAAATTACTGTTGCAGTTACGTATTGAATGGACTTCTTTACTTTCTGTCCTTGATAGTTACACATTTACAGAGTTACTTTCAATATTTATACAGCGCTGTGTGTTCCCAAAACTTTGAGCTAACTTTGTGCTGACAGTTTGGGTACCGCCATTGGTGGTATTGCAGCAAAAAAATTCCCCCAAGGCCCCAAAAATAGGCCAATTATGACTGTTGGACTCATGAAATCCCTGGAGGTTTTTGGTGTAAAACAATCTTTGGAAACATCATCACAATGTAAAGTCTTTGAGCTGAGCATGAACTCACAGGCCAACGGGAGAAAGACTACAAGATATATTCAATGGGCTGCCTATCCAGGAGCTGGAAAATGTTTTGGAGTATGAAATTCATTTACTATTTAGACCTGGATACGGCAGTGCCTCTCAGCCCGACTTCCAGTTTTGCCCAGTGGACAGTCAGGGTATTGCAGCATAAAATTCCACTGTCGCCCGAAAAGCATTATCTCTTCAGACCACCATTATAGAAATTATTATGTAAAACTGTTGACGAGACACCTTGAAATGCAAATAAAGACTCAATAATGACTCTTTCTATTATTGATATATGGTCCATAGAGGTTTTATGTTTCGAAATGCTTAAATTTCATTAGAAGTAAACCAGAGAGCTGAAAACACACCAGCAATGTTCATAGGATTGAATAGTTGCCATCTTTGGTTTCACTATCTTGCCCTATAATGCATTTATATTTAGTCAAGTCCCTTTTCCTGTTTCAAAAGGACAATGTACCTGTGCTTACTGGGAAATTAGTGACTTAACTGGCCTGTAGAGCGCCCTGTCTTAAATCTCACCCAGCAACTTTGGGATGGCTTGGGACATCAAATACAAACCAGGCCTTATCTCTATGATCAGTACCTGACCTTACCAATGCTCCTGTGGCTGAACGAGTCAGGCTCTATAGTCCTTTGTAAAGCATTCCCAGAAGAGTGGAGGCTGTCATCGCACCTTATTAATACCTTTGACCCTGGAACGAGATGTTCAAAAATCAAATATAGGTGTAATGTGCTGGTGTCTGTCCTGTTTTGAACCTTTGCTTTGGCTTGATTTTGAAACACCAGATCAACCCCCTGCTAACTAAACTCTGCTGCATGCTACTGGGTTGACATGGCCAAGGTTTAGACTGTGAGCAGACAAATCAGAGCAGCGTCCAGACTTTATATTAGCAGCTGCATGGGATATACAGTGCTGACTGTAGTGTTTATACCAGGTGAGCAGTCGGCCTCACCTGCCTACTGCTGTATGTCGCGTGTTGGTCAGTGTGCGAGCGAGGGAGCGAGAGATAGCACAGATAGCACACTCCCTTGTACTTGGCCCCTGGTTTGAGCAGAGTGTGTGTGTGTAGGGGTGTGTGTGTGTGAGCTCTGGTTAATGGGAGGAGTCGCTGTTCATATCTCAAAAGATCTCAAAACCCATATGTTTACATTTAGATGTCAGCAACAAAACTGAAAAAGAGTGATGTCTGAACATGAGTAAGGGTGACTGTGTCAAAGTAGGACATGTTTTATTCGGGTAAAAAGGAGTGTACAAATCTGGTCCACCTGTATAGTGTACAGTACATTTGTATGAGACAGAGAAAATGGGGGTAAAGAGGTGAAGCATGTGTGTGTGTGTGTGTTGTGTGCAGAGGGGTGCGTGTGCTGAGGGTAAAGTGGATGGTTGACTCCACTGGAATGTGGCGCTGACTCAGTCCGTCTGTCAGCCACGGCCATGTTCGCTCTGTGGACTTATTCACACTCTGCGACCCTTTCAAGGGGGCGGCCTGTTGCCTCATGTTGGATTTCCGGCAGGACTCTTGGAATTTCAGGGAACAGAACTCCAGGAAACTCTGGGATATGGCCTTGTTTGAGTTCAGGCTCCACTGCCCTGTGGTAAATAAAATATGCCTCATGTTTTTGTATCACATATCGTGTTTCTTCAACTGGTTTATACATTTTAACATATCAAAGCGGCGGCTGTGAGTACTGACTTTGAGTCATTTCACTGAGTGACAAATTGAGTTCCAGTAAATGGGTTTGAACTAGGCTTGAAGCCTGAAATATACACGGTACCGCGCACATTTATTGTAATTCTTAAGGATTTGAAAAAAACGAGACAATCTTTGAGTCCTTTGAGTCCTCCTACATCTATATTGAAAAAAAGAGTCTTGATGATGAGTTGATGGGTTTCTGGGGAGGAAGCTGCTCTGTACTGTGGTGGTACCGGGCAGATACTTCTGTATCTTTTGCCAGATGGCAGCAGAGTGAACAGATTGTGGATGGAGTGGGTGATGACTATTAGCATCCTTTTGGCTCTGTGCAGACATCTCACATAACCAATGTCACTGATCTTCTGTAGATGGGTTCCAGTGATGTTCTGGGAAGTTTTGACCACTCGTTGTAGATCCTTTCTGTCCTGGGCCATTCACGAACCACGCCAGTTTGTGATCCGATGCTTTCTATTGCTTGTCTGTAAAAGTTGACCAGAATCTGGCTCTGGATTGGAATTTATTACATTTTCGCAAGAAGTAGAGCCAATGGGATGAATATGATGGGCATGAAGGGTAAAAGAAAAGTTTTTCAGCTTGACTACATCAGTAAGTTTTGTTTTTTTGGTGTTTAATAAGCTCAGCATTTCAGATTCATAGGGTTTTAAGCATGTCCACAGATTTGTAGCCTTTTTTTGTTGATTCAATCCATCGTCAGAGATAATACACCATTGTGAAATATGTAGAATTATAGGTATAAAGACAAAGTCTCAGCTTTATAGTGAGACCTAACTTGAAAATCTGCACGTGCTTTCAACCACAGGTCATTCAACTAAAATCGGTTGGTCACCCAACAAGAGCCTTCACAGCGCTGTTTGTACTTAGTCCATCTTCAGCCATCAGACGTGTCTCGTGTAAGTGATTGACTGCACGTAATCACAGTTGTTGCAGGGAAAAAGTCTTTGTCTCTGCCTCCCACACCCCTCGTCTCACCCTCTCCAGACAGTGATGTGCTGTGTTTGTGTCTGTCTTCCTCTGCAGGCTCTTCAGATATAGCTCCGCCCTTTCCAGATGCTGGCCAGCGAAGAAGACAGGACCAGAACAGAGCGCCTGTCATCATGGATTACCTGGGCTTCATCTCCCTCACCGGGCTATCAAAACAAACATGTCAGTTCAGGGGAAAGGCTCTATGTGTGTGTGTGTGTGTGTGTGTATGTATGTGTGTGTGTGTGTGTGTGTGTCTAGTTAAAGTGTTTCCATTGGGGAAATTTGTTCATATTTTTCTATTTTGCAGGAATGGTTAAACTTACTCAAGTACCCAAAAAATTTGGAATTCCTTTTTGTACATCTTTACACTGCCAATTCAATATATATTGAAATAATAGTTGAGCTTTTTACTGCAAAGTAAACAAATGTCAGCAAAGCAGGAAAGAAACATTGAACTTTCACCGAAACATGTGTATGGAACTAAAAGACAGACAGACAAACATATACATTCCCAAACTTTTTCACTATTAACAAAACCATCTCCAAGAGTGATTATATAAAAATGCAACCTTTTCAAATGTTGAACGAAATAAGAGACTTCAGAGCTCATTCTATTTAAATGCAGCGTAGTATCTGAACCTACTTTTGCCAAGTTCCGCGTGCACAGGAGCTACAGCTAATGTCGAAATGTTGTGTGACGTGACATTGTTAGCATTGTCTGTTCAACCAGGGGTATCTTGGTAGTTTTTGTATTAGAGCCTTAAAGATAAACAGGACATATAGCTCTGTTTTGAATGGCAGCAACTGTTTAAAGATAGAAACCAACAAAGAAATGCTGTGTGGAAAAAATACAATTAAACCTCGAATGGAAATGCTCATGTAATTTTGTACATCCATAGTGTTGTGAAATAAATTAATGAGAATTTTTTTCCTCAGACAAAATCAATATTCCTTGCTTTCCCATGACAAGCTTATTTCCATTAGAAGAGACTTTTAAAAGAAACAAAATAATTATGGGGATATGACGTAAGATACATTGTTTTGATATGAGACGACTTCAATAACTTCTGATTGAGGTGATGAAGTGGAGGAGGTGGGTCGCAGTGTCTTTGTGAGGCAGAATTTCAACAGCTAAACGGCAGCAGGGAGAGAGACAGAGAGAAAACACTTTTAAATTTGACAGCTTACAAAAGATTGGCTGGGGGAGAATGTGACAGGCTGTGATTGGATGACGAGGAAACTGAACTGGAGGAAATTAAGAAGACATTTGACATGTGAAGCAATCCTGGCTGATCTTTGATGCATCGCTGCAGATTAAACTGCCCGTCAGTGTGCAAGATGGTTATTTAACTTCACCTCTGCTAGCCGCAACATAAAAATGCAAATTGTTAATGCATTAATCATGATATTTCAATTATATAATACATTAATATTATAAATCTGCTGAGTGCAATTCTGATGCTTTAATTACTTGTATTTTTGTCAATATTTGTGCTTTCACTTCTGCTGGGCTCAAGCTAATTTGTAAGAAATACATTTAAAACATCATTAAATAATCCCTGGTTAATTATGCAGTAGTCCTGTACAAAAAAACATGTTTATTTCTTCAGTCTCTGCCTCTGGTGCATCTCTATGACTGGAATTTTTAGCTGCCAAACTGTGTAGAATTTCTCACACTATAGTGCTGCACTGACTCTCTTCACTTCCGCTGCTCTGCTCAAGTGTCAAGTACACAGAGTCTAAATCAACCAGATAGACTTAAAGTATGTCCCCTCTGCAATTGATCCTGTAGGATCAGTGTCCACCCCGAAGCAAACGGCACTTTCTCATTGCGCACGCCTCCCAGCCAACCAGGACTGTTGAAAGTATGTGTGGAGACAGCGACATTAATCACAACCCTGTATAACATGTCCTTTTAAAGCTCTATATTTCAAATACAGCCTCCTCTATGTGTGTGTGTGTGTGTGTGTGTGTGTGTGTGTGTGTGTGTGTGTATGCTCCTCCGTCTGTCACCAGCGCAGAACTCTCTTGCAATGCCTCTCCTCTAGCAGAATGCAGTTTGTGGCATGAAAGACAAACAACTCATGCACACACACCGCACAAACACATGCGCACGCACAGACTTCCACACTACTTGAACCCTGGGGCAGAATGCCAAAGAGCTGGAGGAATGTGACCCGCTGACCTTGGCTTGCAGACTTCCACATGGAGACCGGACACTCGGATGGTGTGCATCGGAAGAGGAGGCCAGAATAGCTCCGGTGTCCAGTAACGGGAGACAGACTCTGTTTGTAAACTGTAGCCATATGACACACTGAGGAGCCTGCAGTGCCCATGTATATGCACAGAGCCACAGGTGATGGAAACATACGTACTCATGTCCAGAGGTTAGGAGGCGGGCGATGAGGGGAAACATTAAAGAAGGTTGCCCGCTTTGAGATCGGTGCGTTCGTTTTTTCCCGTACAACACTGGGTTAACCTTGAAGCCACACATTTTTTTCTGCTTTCATAAATCCTGACTTTCCTGTTTGACTTTCAAGTTTAGTTTTTTTTTTCTTTTTCTTTAAATACGAGCTTGGTGCAGAGAGAGAGAGAGAGAGGCCACGTTTGACTCACTTCAATCTGCAAAATATATCTGTTCAAAACACGTTTCAAAGTATTCCAGCGAGAGACGAGAATCCTACACGTGGGCGGACACCGAATCGTGTATGCACGCTCAGGTTGCAAAATGCAATTTCTGCATATGTTCCTGCACACATTTACTTGCATGACCTGACACACAGCGATGTCAGTGCCAAGTTGTTGCACAATATGCTGACCTGTTTTTTTTTTGTTTTTTTTTCTTCCCTCAGTGAGTGCATGCAGGATCCAAGTCGTGCATCAGAGATGGCGAAGATAAAGTGCACCACAGCTGCTGGAAATATATGTGACACTTCTTATAAACTACATATTGGTACGTGTATTGTCAGCTGTCCTCTCAGAGAAACCTGTTGACATAAAAAGAGGCCACATAAAAGCTCTGGTGACATACTTTAACTTGTTTCGCAATCTGCACATTCATTTTCATCCGTCATTTAAAAAAGCTTTATTTTTTACCCATTTAGTTTGGGGAAATGAGAATGGAAAATGCTCAGATGTATGGATAGAGATGTTCAGTTTAAGTCTCTTTTTTTTTCACTCTTGTGCACAGACAGGCCAGGGGTAAACCCCACCCTCTGTGCTCGGCAGGAGGACAGAGATACATGTGACAGATCAGGTCCAACCAGTCACAGATGACAAACCTTCAGTGTTGCCCCACGATTATCTGACAAACATTTGAGCCCTCAGCAAGGGCCCTTCTTTGAACAACTCTGATTTCTTGATAACCATATTTTTAACAGTCAAATAGTTCCAACTCGTTTTTAATTTCCTGCCTTATTTAGTAAAGCAGTTTGCTCGGCACAGATTATTCATTGTTCATAAACTATTAGGAGCCTGCATAATTTCATACCTTGACACTAAGAATATTTGGGTTCATATCGTCAGCAATGGCAGCTTCAAATTCACCGTTTCCAGGTGTGGCAGATATCGCTTGGGTCCATCTGTTTCCTCGCACTTAATCAGAAAGTACCTGACTACTCTGACTCAAGAGACAGTCAGCTCTGGAGCCTCGGGACGCTGCTTCCAGTCAGTGTGTGTGTGTCGTTTGTGTTTGTGCCCTATCAGTCTAGCTGAACACACGTCAGGTGCACATCCTACCTGAGGCAGACGGTCTGGTGCCAAGGGGTTGTAAAGCAATCAGCCTGCGGTAATATATCTGCCTCTGCCTATCAAATAGCTAACAGAGCAGCAGAGACACAGCCTGTTGATCCAGAAACAAACAGTGTACAGCCCACACTCCTCCCCATCTGGCCCAGGATAATCTGCGTTGGTCTCTCTCCATCACTGTCACTCCAGAAACAGACTTCCAACGCCACATACAGACACACTGGGTAGAGTTACCAATCATCCAGTCCGCGCTGACAGTGACCATCTAATTCTGAAGGAAAAGGTCTTCTTTTACAGCGGCATTGTTAGTGTGTATCTGCAGCTGCCACTGGATCCTAACAAAGGGGACGCTGTGTACTTAATGCTACTGAGAACAAACAAACCCACCATAATGTATTCCCTGGGATTTTCAATATAACACTACGATATGTGTGACGCGTTGCTATTCTCATAAGTTTACCGGAAGCAAATTAAGCTGCCCTTGGCGCTACCCCCACGCCATCTATTCAGGTCAACTATTGAGAGATGCCACTATCACTAGGGCAACAAGTAAAACAAACAATGTGTGGGTTCTGCATGAAACACTAGACACAAAACACAGTTAGTGGGAACAGAAGGTCTGCAACCAGTTCAAGCTCTACTTTTAACCACGTCCTGCCTTTATGAGACGGTGTGGGTGGTGGGAGTTTTAAAAGCTGTCAGACTCTTTTTAATCCATGTTTACCACAATGGGGAGCTCTGTAAACACGCGGCTTCGCCACAACATTATTCCAACAAGCCGGCGTGCTTGGATCCAGGGCTCACTGAGGTCTTTCCAGCGGAGGGGCTGATTTGTGTCCAGGATGAGCTGGCTCCCAACTGTTTAACTTTTCCCAGGCTGTTGGTAACGAGTTGGCACGAAACAAAGGCAGGTCATGATATCTTTGAAATGTTGATTTAGTGAAGTGGGCCAGTGTTTGAAAGCTTTTTTTTTTCACAGGTGCTTTGCACAAAATATGGTATTCCTCATTTAATGGTGGGAACGTTACCTCCTGGATATCCCAGCAACCTAAAAACAGTGGCAGTGCCATGTTTATCCATTGGACCTTTACACACCTGTAAACCTCCAGAGCTCTACGCCTCTTGTCAGAGTTGTTCGTCTGTCACTAGTTAGCTAAGGCCCGATTCTGTAAAACCAACATTTTACTTTGGCATCTATTTGACATGCAAATCATTTTCAGCCAAAGTACGACAATTTACCGTCTTTGTTAAACATTTAGAAGACGTCCACTGAAGAGCCAGAATGAACGTTTTTTACGAAAGCTCAGCTTTGTGTGGGTCGGAATAAAAGTTTTGCAGCGTCTGATTTCGACTCACTATAGACGTTCCTGCGGCAACCCCACTTTGCTCCTTTCGTTAGACAGAGCAATTTAGAGTAGGAGAACAGGTGCCAAAGGTGAGAATCAAAATGCTGGCTGCTGAGGAACCTGTACATGGTGCCTAGCCAGAAGTTCGAATATTAAACCTTTGCTGTATGTCTAACATGTCCACGACAGGTCCCAGTCTGACGTTCGGATATCAAACCTGTTTCAGATGTCCTGCAGGTTTACAAAAGTGTAGTCGCATGTTTGCTGAAGGTATTTTTCTTTTGAAACACAAGTGAAAATGATCTGTATATGTGTAGACTAAGCCTAATACAAGAGCTGGTACCTGTTCTTAAGTCTTTATAGTGGTGACAACCACAACTTGGCCAGAGGACTACTGCCGTAGGCAGGGAAGATTTCAACATAGCCAATCAGGAAACACCCTTAAGTACTAGGAGAGCTGGTAAGAACAGATTTATTTCACCATGTGTGTTGTGCCCTGTTACGAGTGCACACTAACTATTCTACCTGTCGTAATCACAGCTCTTATCTGAGTGTCCATAGGAGTGAGGGTTTTATCAGCTTGGATATACAAGCTGGAGGGAAACAGAGTGTACACAAAGTGACCAGGGACACAGCGACATGAAAACAGGAAGTAGAGGCCAACCTAACAAAACATCAGGTGTTACATTATGATCATAACCACTCATGTTGGTTGCCAACTCAGAGCAAAACAATTAAAGAGATTGTACCACATCTCATTTTTCAAGCTCTCTCAGATCTCTTATTGTGGTTTCCACATGTGAAAAAAAAACACCTGCATTTTAAATTATGTAATTCACATGTGAAAATGTTCATTTCTTGCTTTGAAATGTGTATTTGTATGTGAAATAAGATCACTTGCTCACATGAAAATAGCCAGTTGAATGTGAAAATGTAGAAATTAATGAATAGATAAAAAACACATGTCGAAATGTTCATGTCTAGTTGATATTATTGGCTCTCCATGTTTTAAAATGTAAGTTTGCATGTGAAAAATGGCCAATTTACATATTAAGCTATGATTGTTCACATGTGAAAAGGAACATTTCTCATGACATTTCTCCTATCGGATGCGAGGGAAATGATACCCTTGACTCGTTTTTTCTGACCGCCTGACCCCGTTATGCATCGTGAATGTAACTGGATTGGAGAAGAAGAGCTTTAACAATCACATATGTGCCAGTGAGTGTGCTGTCAACAGTGTACATAACCACTAGCAAAGCAAAGTGCAAAACATTCCCAGTAAATGAGTTATACATCCTCTTTTCCCACAAAGGTTGGACTTTTCAATAATGGAAAATGAAACAATCAGGCGAACCGACTCGAGAAGTATTGCGTTGCTCAGTTATTCACTGCCGAAGCATGCTACACACCCTCATTGTAGTAGGAGTGACACTCATGACAACATGCATGACTACAGGCTCTGACACTGTGCTCTCCGCAGGGTCATATGTCATCATTTAGATAATTGTGCGTCTACTCTAATCAGAAGCCAGTCACTGTGGCACCAGTCGAGAAGGCTGTTGTCAGTGGCTCTCCTCTCCTCTCTTCTCCTCTCCTCTCCTCTCCTCTCCTCTCCTCTCCTCTCCTCTCCTCTCCTCTCCTCTCTGCTCTGGCTCAGTGGGCAGGCAGCACATCCTGGACAGCAGTCCCAGTGTAATGTCCCTGTCCCACAGCCGAGTGCCAGCCGAACCGCATGACTCAAGCCTCTGTGGTAAGTGTGGGTGGCTTCCCTCCTGTGACTACTCCCTGACCCATCTCTCAAACTCCCTCACACTCCTCCCCTCTAGCTCCTTTCCACGTGAATCATCGGGGCCGAATTAAGTGATGAATATTTATCCCCAGAATAAATTCCTCTCCGCTTCCTGGTTGTGATTTGACAGAAAGGTGTAAATATCATCAATAGTGCGCTGACGCCGTCTCTGTTTGCCTCAGCACAGTGTGTCACATGAGAGCTCTGCATTGCATCAAGAGGACACGTGCCTATGCAAACACAAAGGCCCGGTAGACAGCAGGGAGTGGCGTTTGTGCTCTTGTACCATTAAGGTGTTTGGTGTGGGCCAGCGGGTCCATTAGTCTTTCCCATTCTTCCCCTGCGCGTCTGCTGTTGGACTGCGCAACAGTCGACCGGGGACTAGGAAAACACATCTGGGGTCATGTCTGCTTCTCCTCACACGGAGTGCCAACAACACGCTGACATGCTCCCATGAAGTGCAGCCTGCGCTCCTCTGTTCACCCCGCGCTGACGTTAATCTACCCAACTCTTGCGCTTGCAGTGACACAAGCTCATGAGGGCATGGCGTACATGCATGTGAGCGCTCATAAACACAAACTCAACCCATCCAAGACGCTTTATCTACTTCCTATTAGCTCCGCTTCCCAGGGCCGGAGGAAGCGGAGCTGTTGTTGTCTCTCTCGGCCGGGTGCTTCCTGTC
Source organism: Diplodus sargus (assembly GCA_903131615.1). Lineage (NCBI taxonomy): Eukaryota > Metazoa > Chordata > Actinopteri > Spariformes > Sparidae > Diplodus > Diplodus sargus. The sequence goes on from CAEMYA010000071.1 coordinate 5,791,899, forward strand.
CTGATAGAGGGCCAAGTAGAGATATCCCTGAAAGGAGCTGTTGGAAGAGGGGAGGGAAGAGCTGGGTGTTTTGGACCGCTTTCAATGACGTGCAATCTTATCTGGTTTTGAGTTTGGTATGCATCCACTAGTTGGGCAGAGTTTGGGAGAATGTGTTCTAGCCTTCCTGCTTCCTCTCTCTGTCATAAATAGTAAGCAATATGAGGAACTGCTGATGGCAGACTTCAATGTAAAAACGCTGAACTTTATCACGTTTTCTCACCATGCAGAGATCCTTTGATTGTTTAATCTGAAAGAACTCAGACTGGAAGATTTAATAGGGATTTGTTTGGTGTTTGCAGCATACCAGACAGCATTTCAAAGGAGCTACTTTCAGCACTTTAATGAGCACGCGCTTAATTAGTGGGCCCTGGTGGGAACCCTTTGCAAGCTCACTTCCAAAACACTACAACTATGCAGGATAAGCTCAAAGCGCTGACTGTGAAGCAGGGCCTTGTTTTATATAAACACCAAGAGTCAATATAATATTCCAGTGTTTATATGCCAAACTTCTGTTTAAAACTTTGTAAACTATCTTTATGCAAAGCGGCTATCTTTAGCAGAACTTTCTTAACCTCTTTTCTCTCTGCCATGGCCAAATATGTGATTTCTTTTTCCACATATCACTGTTTCTTTTTAGTCGTGACTTCAATGCGACAGACTCTGCCACCTTCTCTCATCAGTTTCTCCTGCATTTTAACCTAGTGTGTCTTTTTCGTGTTTCTCTTTTGCGCTTAAAACAGCTTGAAAATTAAAAATGGTGGAAGTCAAACAGAAGCTCCTCTTTCCCACAGAAAACATTGCTCCTGAAAGGCCTCGTCAGAAGTCTCGTCTTTAATTCTGTGATTTTGTTTCATCACTCTACGTCACCATGTCACACATTCACTTGTTTAGTAGTGAAGTAAGAATGAGTTAGCACAGCTGCTATGTTGATTTTAGTGTTACTGGCTCAGCCGTGGCAGAGCTGACCAATCAGAGGAGACTGGGCATTCAGGAAGTGGGCCTAAAGGGTTAAAGTTAGAGTACTGGACAGTATGAGACAACTGATGTGTTTTTTGAGCATTCAAGCATGTAAACCTGTTCTAGTAGTAACCCAAAATGAAACTGTGAGTCTGAGCATGATGTGTCTCCTTTAAGATGCTTCCATTCAATTTCAAATCTGATCTGAGCAAACACCCAAAGACCTTCCCGTCTCTTTGTCACTCTGTGTGTCCTCTCCCTCTCTTGTTTATGACACAATGGTGGCCTGAGAGGCTCAATCTGTGGAAAAAAACACAATCATATGTGGCTTTTGGTTTGACTAATGTAAACAATCCTCCGGTTTCCACATCCTGTGAGCAGATAAGAGTTTTCGGAAATGGATCTGAATCTGGATTAAATAATGAAGTGAGCAGCAGATGAGTCAAGGCCATAATATGTAGTCAGGACAGCCAAGCTTATCCCTGTCAAGGAAACAAGATTGGTAATCGGGTGGCCGGTTATTGTCCCCTACAAATGAAAGCTACAGATACGGATGTCTCAGACGTCACAGACACATATGCTCGTGGAAAATTACCGGTGCATTAATCTGAAGCTTTGTGCTCAAGTGTATTCTGTGCAGAGTTATTTCAGGGTATTATGGAAGCATTTTAATTAGGCAAGGCTAATTATCAGGCTGGAGGAAGTCGGAGAGAGACGTGCTTAAGGGCTTAGTAGTCTGATGTCTATGTTTGATCATGGAGGAAACTTTACATGAGCCGAGGATGTTTTCGCAATACTTTCTCTTGTGAGAAAGTTCTACACGGGATGCCGTCTTCTTTTCCTTCTGTGTACAAGAACTTGTAAATATCTTTATTCTTTTGGAAATGTCTTCTGTGGACGGACACTTTCAGGGCCCGGTTCAGGTCATGAGAGATAACATAAAAGGCTCTTTAACGCAAGCAGAGTGTCACAATGTGTCTTAACCACTTCGACATGAGCCCCTATTTAAAGCCAGTCCTTCAACAAAGGCAGTCTGAGGTCAGAGGGACATGTATGTGAGTGTGATATCTCTTTGAGAAGTGTAAAATGACACTGCTTTCCCGTGTAGTATATATCTCACAACGTGTTGGAGTGAAGGGGATTGAGGGAAGGCCGCAAATGACAGAGTAATTATGTCGGTAGCTTTGGAGTAAATACGGTTTTAGAGGGAGATTTGTGGGTAGAAGGTGATAAGTATAGACTACAGCTCACCAAGGGTTGTTTGGAGTGTGGAAAAAAAAACTAAAAATGTTTGACTTAAGGGTGCGCATGTGCACGTCTGTCTCTCTGTCTGTCTAGTCCCTGTGTGTAAACAGGCATCTATGTGTGTACACATTTTTTTCATGAGTCAATATGAGTTTATGTGCACGTCTGTTTTTTGACTCGACGAGGAAGTAACAAGCACATTGTGCCTTGTGAACTCGGTGCACACCTCCCACTCGCCTGCGGGCTCCAGGGGCCCTCACAGTGTTTGGTCTGGGGCGGCTCCCTGGCTGATTTACTTCCTGCCATGGACCACGGCAGTGCGTGGAGGACAGCATCTGCAAGGTTTGCCGGAAGGCAGAGAGACGGATAAACTGAGAGTTTTGTTAAATTTACAAGGCATAACAACCGTATATTCTACATTTCATCGCCTCTTCAAACAGAAGCTGCCAGACTTGGTGACCCCACTGATTTAGAAACTGTTGTCAATGGCTGTACAGTAGAACTACAGTACAAAGCACGAGTTATGTTTGAGAAGCTTAACCAGACTTGCCTTATTGCACCCAATAAATCAGACCTCGAGAACCACCAGCTCCACTCGTTACAGGACTTAAAAATAGGGTGCGGAGCAGTGATAACACGGTATTTTTCTGTGGAGCTGAGAATAATCTGCTGGCTCCAGGATAATTACAGCCCTTATTTAAACTTGACTTTGATTGGTCTATCCACCCAGAGCAACGTTTACAAAGAAGTGGAGGTGGCTCTAGTGAAGCCTCTACTTTGCCAACTGTTTTCCCTTTGCAGTAAAATAAGTCACTTTCTATAATTTTTTAAAATGCTTTATAACAGATTGAAAGAAACACTAACATGTCTCAGTAAAGTAGTGTTCGGCCACAATGAGTCTCCACAACAACTCCCAGAATCCCTGTCGTACAACTGAACAACAAGAGAACGCTACAAGAGAAATAAACACCATAACTTCAAAAGATATTTCCTCATTCAGGTGGTGGAGATTGCGGATTAATAATATCGATCCACATGTTTTCCACTGGGTTGAGATCTGTCGATTCCAAAGACCATAGCGTACTGTAATGTGACTTGATGTTCATACCTATCAAATCTTCCAGTGATGCTTTACTGCCCTATATGAAAGATCTGTTTCTCAGCTCATTTCCTTATCACACATCCTTACACAGTATTTACCAGCCTACCAACCCTTCTCTAGTTGTAGTTTACTTATTCGCAGTCATTGCCCACGAGCTAGCTAGCATAGCTATTATAACCACAATTTGTCAACCACAACAACGTACTTGTATGTATGCCACCTGGTATTTCACTTAATATTGTTTATGTCAATGACATAGACAATCTTTGAATTCCATGAATTTAATGAGGTTTTCCTTTGATGCACCAGCAGTCTGTGAACTGTACATTATAAAATGGAACAATAAAATAGTGGAAAGAAATATTTCTGTACACTATGCAGTAATACCGTTAATATACACCTCGATTAAGCTGTGTCTGTACAGAACTCAGTAACCCTGACTTTGCATTGATGCTTGCACAAATGATGTTGTGCAGCCAAGTAGATAGTTTAGTTATTCATCTGGCTCAGCTTTCAGTATAGAGCCCTAAGGCTGTTATAGTCCTCCTTATACCCCTAAGATTGAGTTGAGGACAGGGGCTGCATTTCCACCCACGCGTGGTTCTCTCCCTGGAGAGCCACATTTTGCCCCGAACATATGCGTCCGCACAGCCAACCTGCTCGTAAGGGATGGAAAATGGGAGCTGGACCTCATCTGCATTCTCCTGAACCCGTAGGCTGGCTCGTTTAAGGCTTGTGCGAGCAGTGATCCAGAGCATTTCTGTTGTGAGGAATTAATGTGGCTGCTGCCCAGCGCCGGATCAGGTAGTCTGGCTGACTTCATTAGGGGCCTTAAATCCATGTGTGAATGGAACAAAAGGCACACTGACAAAGCACATACTCTGCCCTGAATGACTCAGTCGCTGTCATCAGGCCCTGCCACATGCACTCACTCACACACACACACACAATTGGAGAAACAGGACTTGTTCAGCTCACTGACTGTAGCTCATCTGTGGACTGCATCCTTCATTACACATGTGTTTTTCTGTCCTCTTAAGTGTGCCTCGAGAGCAGTGCTTTCATAACCATGTGGCTACTGATTTATACTCTACTCCGCTCAAAGTGCCCCCCTTTGATGGCAAACCTGTTGATCTCCTTGGTGGACAACATCTGAAATCTTTATCAGCAGAGCTGGGAGGCCTTGGGACCTGCAGTCTTCTGTGTTTCTTAAATCCCCCGTGAGAGAGGCTGGAGCCGGAAATCAGGGGACGAGCCAACTCCCCCTGCAATCAGTTGTTACTTAAGATTAATAGATTGCTACATTAAGCGAAGTCTAAACCTCCCCCTTCGACAGGAGCGCAGGAAACCTGGGATACTCATCGGCCAAACGCCAGAAACTCCTGTTTTGGCCGTTTGAAATACAATACAGGCATTACATGGCAGGAGACTGGTGATGTATTTCTTCACGAGACCCTGTAGGATTCAATAATGCAGCCAGAACAGAAAATGAAAATGTAGGCAAAGAGATACTTGGTGGTCTGTACACCGAATATTAGTTGCGAGGCCGGAAACAAGGCATATTAGGAGCAGGTTTCCATCTGTGTCAGTCAATCCTGCAGAGTTCCAGCGGTGCAGCCTGTGAGCAGAGTTGGCCCCGAACCAGCAGTTGGAGAAACCAGCGTGACGTTCTCCATCACGCCACAGCTGTCGTTTTCACAGCTTCTCCCAAAACACCAGACGCAAATGAGAGTGTTTGTGTGGGTGTCTGTGTATGGGATTATGTGTGGCTGTGAATGACATCTACAGTATGTTCTCATTCTTTTTACTACCCCCCCCCAAAAAAAAAATGGGAGGAATTAATACAGCATGCTGCCCGCACTAATAACCAGCCTTCATAATTACTAACATGACTTTGATTCAGTCTCAGTCATAGGACGAGCTCGCCAATAACTCCCCCGGTCTGTGTCTAAAGTGATCCTCTGGTCGTGGAGACTAAACACACCCTGTCATCATCAAGGAGGCGGACTGGCTCGCTCCACCCATTACTAACAGCAGGCTGTGGCTGCACTTGAACCACTCAACATAACAATGTCGAGGAGTGATGCAATGATGACTCGTTATTGCTGCTTTTGATCAAGTCGCTCTCCAGAATTGAAAAATACCTGTGTGTGAGGCAATTTACCCTAATACCCCTCCACTTCCCAGAAGTCATTCCACCAATACAGGAAGTGATTAATAGCAGAAGCAGCCGGAGGAGTCTCAGGAGTTTGGTATGGTTAACAAGTAGAAGAGCTTTAATATGGTCGTATTTACACTGTAGTGAGAGATGACAGCCCGTTGCCTGGGGAATTGTGTTTTGTTTCCACGGCAGGAGCCAAGTGTGTAGGGGTCTGCCAGACGAAACCACGATCCAGCAGTAATACACTGCGATGTGTCAGCCCGAGCCCCGGCTGTGGTGCTCACAGCTGCACCGAGTGTGAACCATGGGGGCTGCAGGACTCGGTCATGTCGAAATCAAAAGTGTAGTGTTTCCGTGGGCTATTGCTGTATTTCTATGTCGTTCATTATGGATTGATAGACACTCTTTGTACTCGACATAGTAAATTACACCGTCAGCACCTTTGTAGAGGTGTGTGACAAATTTTTGAATCGGACAGAAACCCTAAAGCAAGTCAGGTCAAATCATTCGTAACAGAAATCAAAATTTTCTTACTTAGCGAGGCCGATGAACTTTATTTGTTCTATTTGTTTCAGTTTTGAACAGTTTAATGTTTGTAAATGTGAAGGTACCAACTGTATGGCAGTGTACATTTCTGCAAACCACAGATATGTTGAAATCAGATGTTGCTTTTTTGTTCAGCTTTCTCTCGTGACATCGCCGTGCTGGTGATCTGGTCAGGTTTAGGCTCAAAAGCTTGGATAGGGCGAGTTAGAGAGATCATGTTTGGCTTAAAATAGCGGTCGCCAAAAAGATGGTGGAGATGTCCTGAAGTCTGGTTAAAAGCACCCACTTTTGTCACCACAAACACAACTGGAGTGTGTCCAGACTGTCTCCTTAAAGTCTCCTTAAAAATACCCAGTAGTTTATACAAGTTTTTATACAAATGTTGAAACACAGCCTCAATATGAAAGTAAGGTCATAAACATATAATCTAAACGTGATATGACTAGGTCTGAGGAAGAACTTTAAAATGGCACCTAGCCTATGAGGCATACAACCTAACAGTGGTTTGCTGAAATGCTACAGCTATCAGCCAGTTAGCCTAGCTTAGCATGAAGACTGGAAACAGGGGGAAACAGCTGGTGTGGCTCTGTTCAAACGTAACAACATTCATCTACCAGCACTATTTAAGACGAATAATAAATTATCATGTATTACAATTGTTTATTCTGTACAAAAACAAAACGTGTTATGAAGGTTGTGTGCCATGCTTTCTTTTAAGGTTGTTGCTGACACTGTCCGGTTGCCAGCAGAGAATCCAATTAGTCACTGCACCCAGCCAGGAAATGATCCGGTAGATAACACTGCAATTTCATTCCCTGGCTTCCTGTTATAGTGCTAAACTAAGATATCTCATCTTATTTATGATACAAACATAAAACAGATATGATGATACAGATATATAAAAAACAAACAAAAAAACAGCAGCAACGTTTTGAGTTTGAAGGTTTATTGATGTTCAAAAAAGCTCAAATTCTTATCACAGAGTCCACTCGGTTGTTTTTTCTGGAAAAGTCACATCTGATGCCTTTTTCAGCAGATGGAGTTAAGATGACAGACAGTCCTCAGACAGAGAAGGGATCCCCACCCCGTGTCCAACCACCTGCAGTGACGAGCTAAAACAGCTCCATGACAACTGAGCAAACTCCATCTGTTGATGACGGTCATGGGATACGGCTAAAAGCTCTGGAGAAAACCTGGAACTTGTTACAAGAATTTTGAATGTAACTGGAAGCAGAAGTTGCAGAGACTTAACCTGAAAATCTCTATGAAAATCTTTGTTTTTGTTCTGTGAGTGGCCTGAGTGTTTGAAGGCGTCAACCCGAGCCACAGTTCTTGTGGAAGTTGCACTTTGCTGGCAACAAAATGGCCATGATCAGTTTTCAGTTTTACGAAAGACCACCTTTGTTCAATCTGGAGGAAAAAAATATGTAAACAGAGGAAAAACAAACACAAGTTTACCACCCATTCACTGGAATCATCTACAGACTTACAGGCCTGACGTCACCTCACACTGGACTTTTTGCTGCTGTGTTTATATCAGTGTGAACTTTGGACGCAGGCTAAATATGCATGTAATTTAATTACCTCAGCAGGCAGAGGCAATCAATGCTGTGACCTCCATAGTGAATAAATCATTTACACTGATGATACAGAGGTTTTTCTTTTTTTTTGTTCCTTGTTTCCAACTAAACTCCACCCTTCCTGTTGGTGGAGGATTCATAGTAACAAGCCGAGAGACTGAAGCGTCACTTGGTAAGTGTACCATTGTGTTGGTGTGTGAGCCACAAAGGGAAATTCCTCTCTGCTCCAAGTGCAGCTGAAAGGAAAATGAGCCCAAGGTGTCATTTTTTTTTTTGGTGGTGGGGGCGCTGGATGTGGTGGATAAAGCTCAGCGTGAGTCATGAAGCAGCACCAAAGAAAAGGCAGAGTAATTGTTCCTGGGAAGGAAATCCTTTTCTACACAAGTTCTTTCATCTGCCATCTCTAACTCTCATCAGAGCAGCCTCTGCTTATCTCCCTCCCTCGCTAACTTTTTTTCCCCCTCCCTGGCTCACTTTATAAGGAACTTCCTGTGTGTGATGACATCACAGTGTGGCTCACAAGCGGGGAGGGGGGGGGTTGAAAGTAGGAGGAGAGACGGTGAAGCCACTGAATGTATGTCTGTTTGCAGGAACATGGTTTTAATAATAGACTTAAAAATGCAGAAAAAACTTAAACACGTGCCATATTTAACTGGATTTGATTCCATTTCTCTCACTTATAAAAATGCATCTTTATCGCTACAGGTGCACATTACCTGCAGCATCTGTCACATTAAACATGTAAATTATTTCCCAAAACCAAACTCTGATGCTCATATCTTGAAGTCTAGCTGTGAATCCCACCCAGCAACTTGTTCGCCCCCTCCTCTGCTGGTCACAACTGGCCCTGGGGAATCCAAAAAATGTGCCTGAAATTACAAAGGGGGATTAACGAGAGCCTGGTCCATGTGAGGGGCCAAATATGTAACGAGAAGCCTTTTGGGTTTGGAGGCTCTCGTGCCCAAGCTGTAAAGGATTTACAAACTCAGGCACAAGAACACTCTGTTCTCTCTCCACACACACACACCTCTGCTTTGTGCCGCTATTGATTCAACACGCGAGTTGTTTGTAGCCATTGTATCGCTGTGTTTGGTTAGTGTGCATGTCAGTGTTGGGTTTGTTTAGCCCGAGTCGGTTAGGTGACACCACTTACGGTCTAAGTAGGCTAAGTGACTGGAAAATGGAGGGTGTGAGCAAGTTGCTGTAAATCGAAACAAAGAAAAATTAATGTATACTGATCCCGTGGCGTGGATTTTCCATGTATTCTGTGTGCAGGTGAGTGTTATGTCAGGTAAACAGGGAACAGGTCCAGCTGAAAGAAAGAACCCAGTGTGATCTGATAACAGCGCAGCTAAACAATATGGGCTCCTTCAGCTGGCAGCAGAACACTGTGCAGATAAGAACGATTCTTTGCGTGCTGTCTGTGTTATCCACCCTGGAGCCATCCCCATTACTGCAGATCTGTGCAGTTCACTTTTGACTGCAGTGTGTGAGCTTGTTTTGTACATACAGGCTGATGCGTCACTTCATAATAAGTACTTTGAAGCTAAAACAGCCAAAAAAATGCAAATGCCCTCTCAGATCGTAACAACAACTCAAAAAAGTTGACTTTTACCAAAGTCATGCTTTGTACAGGCATCGTATTGTTTCCTCTGTGCTACCTTGTCACTCCAATACTGGAAAGGGCTGTCACCACGTTGTTTAAACGCTGTGGGCAAATAAAATGCAAAACAACTTATTTTTGCCGTGCATGTTGCTCCCAAATTCCAACACACATGAACACACGTAAGTCGGAAAAACGACTTCCAAGCTCGGGAAATGGGACCATTCGTGGAGCACATGAACGCAGCATAACTGTTGCCGCCACTATCGCAAAGAAAGCTAGTAGCTGTAGCAACATTGCTACAGCTAGAAGCGAAAAACAAGTGTAAGACTCTTAATTTAACCTAGAAATCAGGATTTCAGTGCTTTGAAAAGTCAGAGTTAAACACCTGGGTTAAATAAGCAGGAAGGTTTTATTAACTTAAACAAGCTATTTTGGAACAACTCCAAACACAACAAACACAAATCAGCAGGGGAACAGACTTTGACACAGCATCGGCGCTTTCCATTGAGTGATGCCTTGTTTGCCTCCTCCATCAGCAGAGATTCCACATTTATTTCAGTGGTGACACCATTACTTTGGGATAGCAACCAGGGAAAACAATGCCTCTTTGTTCTTCCTGCTGTAAGGCAACCTTCATTTTGGCGGGAAGCTTTCAGCCAGGTGACTGAATAGCATGTTAGAGCGAGGTTTATTGGGAACCAGTCTATCTTTGTACATCTATTAAACTTTACTTCTTAATTACAAGCAGGATTTACCAATTTATCTTCTTATATGAGATTACTAGTTTCATTTTAGTATTCTACTGTTTTCTATCCATTATTTGGCTGTAGGTGTTTGTTTACTGAGTCTGTTTTTCCTGTGATTTTTTGTTTATATTCCTTTAGTGCACCCACTGAGCAAAAACATATCCATCCATCCACTGGCTGTAACCGCTTTATCCCTTTTATGGGGTCGCAGGGTTTTTGCTGGAGCCAATCCCAGCTGTCTCTGGGCGAGGGCAGGGTACACCCTGGACAAGTCGCCAGCTCCTCCTGATGGCAGAGGCCGCCATGCAAGGTGCCAAGGTGATCAAAGCTGGGATTTGAACCAGCGACCCTCCAATCACTAGCCGACATGCTTGAACCCTGTAAGGACGTCACTCAGATGTTGAAAAGTACTCTTTAAAAAAAAACAACCCTAATTTTGACTTTCCACTGGATGTCTTTTGGATGTTTTTGCTCAGTAGGGCACTGATCAGGAGTAGCGCCCCTAATTTCATTGTACTCTGTACAATAAAGGCTTTCTGTTCTGCTCTAACTACTGCGAACAACATCATACAAAATGAACATCACTGCGTCTGCCAGTCCCCCCTTTATTCACAAAGCAGCTGCATGTCTGATGACCGAGGTGTTTACTGTACGCTGCATGTCCTCCATCCCACCGGTATGTCAGCTGACTCCTATCCTTGTGTTCACACCTGCACCGTCCTCTGAGCTCTAAACTGAAGCAAGAGACCAATGAAGCTCTCTGCAGACTTTGATCAGCTCACTTATGCTTTAATTAGCCTTGTGTGTGTTTGTGTGTGTGTGCGTGCGTGTGTGTGTGTGTGTGTGTGTGTGTGCATGTTCAAGGGTGATTCTGCTGCAATGCAAACATGCTGAGAGCCTCTCCTGCTGCACGTACACTGACTGCAGCACACACACACACACACACACACACACGGGGAATAAAAAACGGACACTGTACCTTTAAGGGGCAAGTGTGCGGGGCGGAGCCAGCGCGCCTCTCGTGCGGTGGTGGAGCTTATAAGACATAGCTCACTACAACACAAGACTTATTTAAAAAGTGTCACATTATAGAGGGAGCGTCACCAACGCGCTGGCGGCGTCCTGTTCCTGATGCAATAGACGTCTGAAGACCCAAAGTCAAAACCGAGATTTTTTAAAAGAAACAGAGGAGCTATATTTGACCACAGAGGAGTGTACAGGAGTCAGCCGGCGGAGGACGAGGACGACTGCGAAGTTATTTAGGTGAGTTGGGAAAGTGGTCTGAAATGTCTGAGCCCAATGTCTCTGTCGCCTGTCTGTTGTTTTGTGTGTTGGTGCCAGCTCCACAGAGACACACCGCTGATTGATGCAACCTCACCTCCTTCCTGCCATTATTCATTCCTCTGTGTCCCATTTTATAGACGAGCAAGTTGTTGTTGTTATTGTTGTTTAGCTGTGATCAGGAGGAATTACATAAATAAACAACAAATCTGGCACAGATTTTTTTACTCACTCTTTAAGTCCATCTCTGAACACCTGGACTTTTTCCCATCCCTGACATAACTTTTCTCCAAGTGTAAACACCCAATAACGTGCTTTTATTTTCTTTAAAAAAAAAATCTAAAAAAAAATCTGCAATATCCATGAGCGTCTTATATGATCATTTCCCAGCCTCACCAGATAGCCGACTGCTGTGTGTTGTGGTGTGAGTCACCTGCCTGCTAGAGGGCTTTTAACCATTATTATCTCAATCCGGTAAAGTGAGGGGGTGTGCGCGCTGTTTGCTTGCCGCACAGGTAGAGCGGGTATGGTTGCTCGGAAACCGCTGCAGGGGTGTCATGAGCGGGGTGTGAACTGCTTCTGTCAAGGTCTGTGTGTGTGTTAGTGTGTGTGTGTGTGTGTGTGTGTGACTACTGCACTCCTAGACCGAATTAAAGCAAAGCAAGCCAGCTGCCTGCTGATGTTTTACATCACTGCCAACCTCCATCAGACCTCCTACTTGTTTTCCCCCAGCCAGCCCATGGGGGCCCTGCGTTATCTCCACAATCTCACACTGAGCCCAGTCCCACCTATTGTTCCAACAGTCAAAAGACTCAAAGTATCTGAATTGGGTGCCTTCGAGAATTCCTTTTGTTAATGCCCCTGCATGACTACACATCATTTGTTTAATCCCGTTGCCTGTAAATGCCCCTGTGGTTAACTGCCAGGATGAACTGTCTTTGCACCTGTTGCAAGAGGAAGCACAAGCCCCCGGGGGTTCATTATCGAGGATCATGTTGCTTCCCATCCCCGCCGAACCGAATCGACGGCCCCGGGCGGGCGGAGGGGGGGGGGGATTGCATGCCTTGTTGGGCAGTTTGGCTCAGGCCGGTGCCCCAGGCTTCCTGTTGTTTTAGAGCTTTGTTTCTCACCAGCTGTCAGGGCAGCACATAAATATGGCTCGCAGGAGACCGGGAACGAGGGGGGCCGTGTTCTCCTCAGTCATCACTCCTACATATTAAGGAGGATGGCGTGTCTCTGGCGGCGGACTGCAGAAGTGATGACCACCGGGGCCGTGGATGCACCTGTTTCCCAGCATTCTGAAAAATAGGGATTAATGGTCAAGACTTCTGATCAGGGCACTGAAGTCATTAGGAGATTTGCTGCAACAATGCATGGCTGGTGGACTCGGACACTGTGACACCTACAGTGACCACGGAACGTAAAGGCTCGAGCACATTTAGTGACTTTCTAAACTCATTTCGCCAGAGATTGTGACACACTGAACAGGTTTGTCCGGTGCGAGGTAGGAGACAAAATCAGATTTGCTTCCAGTGCATCGCCGACAACAGAAATATCAATCTGCTGCAGAGTTTCCTCCCCTCTGATTATTGCATACATTGTTTACTCAGGCCTGACACGTACTTAACGTGACAGGAACATTCAGGTCATTTGACATGAGGAGTTCTTGCAACATCAGGTATATCTCCAGTAACAGGAGGAGTCCCTTCCTCTGCTGTTCGGGACAAGCAAGATTGCAGCGATGGGGCAAGAGCACAGTCGGGTTTTAAAATAAACTGTAAACCTGTGAGGAGTGGACACACGGTACATAGGAAAAGTCTGAAAGTCGGTTAATGAGTTCAGACCCAAGATTGCAATGTTGAGCTATGGCTTATGTGGACTGCAGCTGTAGGTGGAATGTAAAGATACTTCAGTGGTTTGTTTATGAATCTAAACATTTTAGGTGCCAAATAAGTGCAAACATTGTTCTCACTGCTTCCACTTTATAGGCTTCAATTTTCTCATCGAGTTAAAGAAAATTGAGTTTATCAAAGACTTGAAAAACAATGAAATCTGTGCGTTACGGCAGTTTTAAAAAAAATAAAATCTGCGTTGAGGACCGTCAGCTGCTTTTATGCTTTCATGCAAAACACAATGAGAGCAGAAGATTATTAATGACAGAGAGCTCTGGTGTCAAGGTGTGTTGAAACACACTTGTCCTAAAATCTTGTCAAACTGAGCTTTCGTCATTCCTCTGTCATAGAAGATGGCCGTCCTGTCGTCTTAGAGCGAAGAAAATCACAAGCACAAGGCCATAACAGCAGAAAGGGGAAGATCTGTGTTATTTGTTCCTTTATTCTAATATCAGTATTTTCTTTCATTTTTGGCTTCACTAGAGGATGTTGGCTTTGCTTTCAGAGAGTGTTTCTCAATGTGCTGCCACATATTCTGTTTCTCTTCATCTGCTTTTGCTTTCAGCCTCCTTTCACTGTCATTCATGGCTGTGTCTTGGCTGTTTTACAGGTACACCAAAAGCAGGGGCAGCCAGCCGGGGCGATCTGAGTGTTTCCTGGCTTTGATGCGACCCGAGTGTGCCTGGAGCATGTCCACAGTGGGCCTGACTGCCCAGGAGATCTCTTTTCCCATAGAAAACCCCTTCCTGGGGGGCAGCTACTGTCACAGCATGGCTGGATCCAAATCGTCTTGGAGCTCTCGCCATGAGCCGGACAAGTGAGTGTTCGGGTGCCAGGACTAGCAGTCTGTTAGTCGAGGGGTTTTAGAAAGAGCCCGGTTTGTTTTGTTTTTCCAATCTGCACGACATGCTGAAGTTTTGTTGCTCAGCTTAGTCCGATTCCTTGATAAATACCATAAAATGTTCTTCTTATTTCAACTGATGCTAATCAAGCATTCCTCTTTTCTTTGACAGCTTCTACTTCAGTATGGAGACTGCATACACAGATCACAGCTCTCGTACCCAGCAAAAGGGGCCACCTCCACTGTCTCCAAGTTATGAGAGTAAGTGCGTGATCTGTCATCTGCATAGTGCAGGTCTTATGAAATACACAGATGCTGCATTGCATGTGTTGTGCCTTTTAAATCATCTGCTACATCCCTGATATAGTAAGTGGTTTTCCAGAAATGTAGAGACAGCTTTTTTTTTTACAGGATACAGTTAAGTTATAGTAGGATGCTGTTAGCAACCTTCAAAAATTTAATACTGTGCCGTTAATGTGACGTTGTTTTTTTTTTTCCTCTCTGACAGGACATAAACACAGTCCCAGCTCACAGAGATTGCCCCCAAAGAAATCCCGGCCCTCCCATCTGCCCCTGTCCTGCAGCATTGAACCATCCACCCCAAGTCCCGTTGATGACGACCAGGTGGTCCCCTCATTCCAGAGGCTGTCAGTGTACGAGTGTAGCAGTCCACCACAGACACCGGGCAGATGCTCCAAGCCTCTCCCCCCAATCCCTCCCCAAACAGACATCTCCCCCGAGCAGGCCATTGACAATGAGGTAGAATTCTTCACGAGTTCGGATGACAGCTGCTGCCTGGTGTCTGATCAGTACAAACCGTCTCCTTTTCGATATGGGGTCCCCAGTCGAAGGAGCTTTAGGGACTGCGGGCAGATTAACTACGCCTACTATGACGGGCCACTAGGACCACAAAGCCCGAGGCAACCCCAACAGCACCATCAGGCACATGCTCCGCAGGAAGTGAGGGAACAGTATGAGCAGCAGCGACAGGAACCACCAGAGCCAGCCGTCTGTCTGAGACAGCAGGATAAAGCTCAGAGGAAGCTGCGGCGCTCGCACTCTGGCCCAGCTGGATCCTTTAACAAACC
Organism: Diplodus sargus; assembly: GCA_903131615.1. Lineage (NCBI taxonomy): Eukaryota > Metazoa > Chordata > Actinopteri > Spariformes > Sparidae > Diplodus > Diplodus sargus. The sequence goes on from CAEMYA010000071.1 coordinate 5,806,986, forward strand.
CTCGCTGCTGCGCCTGTCATGCCACAAACGCCACCCCAACGGTATGGATAAGCACGAGGTGCCACCCCCTATCCCTCCACGAACCATCAAGACAGGAGACTACCGCCGCTGGTCAGCAGAGGTCTCGTCAGGGGCATACAGCGACGAGGACAAGCCACCCAAGGTGCCCCCAAGGGAACCTTTGTCCAGCGGGAGCTCCCGCACCCCCAGCCCCAAGAGCACCCCGACATACATTAACGGAGTGATGCCCCCAACCCAAAGCTTTGCACCAGACCCTAAGTATGTAAGCTGTCGGGGTTTACAGAGACAGAACAGTGAGGGTTCCCCCTGCATCCTTCCCGTTATGGAGAAAGGGAAGAAGGCCAGCACCACACACTACTATCTCCTGCCTCAGCGGCCTGCTTTTGTGGACTCGCCTTGTGTAGAGAAATTTCTCAGAGTGATGGACAGTCCCGCAGCTCGCAATACAGATGTATCGGACTCAGACTGGGACTGCCACAGCAGAAGGAAAGCCCCAGTGGATTTAGTTTGAAAGGTTTTAGTGGAAGTAGCAGAGGACTCTACTGTACATGAGCAAAAACCACTTGAAAAAAATGGTGAAACTGGACACTAACGACCCTCAAACTGCTGCTTTTACTTTTTTTTTTTTTTTTTAACCCCTCATGTATTCTGAACACAGGGTATGGTCGCACTGTATCCAGTTACTAGTAATGTTGGAATAGCTATCCCCCACTGAGATTTAAAGAAATATATATCTCTGATTATAGAAGTGGGCAAAATACAACATTGTAGAGCTTATTTTTTATATGACTTTTATTTCATGACATTCAACATCATGCTGTTTTTTTTGCTGATGATGTGGTACAGTCTGAAGGTACAAGCGGGCCTTGGACCTCGTGTGCTCAGTGTTCTCTGTGTGTGGAAGGTGTTGTGTTTTTGTGAGATACGTTGATGCTGCTTTTGTATCTCACAAGGGACAAAAGGTCAGTAGTGTAACCATGTATCACTTAATATATGAAGTCTAAATGCAAGGCCAATTAACTAAAATGAAGGATGCTCGCGCACAAACCTCCATTCTATTCGCTATTATGTATGGACACTGATATGGTTTCCCTGCCTCGATGAAGTCTTACTCAGGCCACTGTATCTGTGTAAATTTGTGTTTCCCACACATTGTCATGGTACATTTTGTACTAAGAGGTGGGTTCATTACTGGTAGCTATGCATGTTTCCATTGGAATGTCTAGTGCAGCTTTTATGGTATAGTTGTCTGTGGATGTGTGTGTCTGTGTGTATGTATGTGGACGTGTTTGTGCATACGTGCACGTAAACAGCAGTTGGAAAAGTGTTCTGGTGATAAAATTACTTGTAGATAATTGTCAACCATACTTGTTACTGTGCTCTGCTTATTTGCAGCGCCTGCTTTTTGAGTACAGCCCTCGGGGGGGGAAAAAAAAAAAA
>CAEMYA010000071.1:5808463-5818542 GCA_903131615.1 Diplodus sargus
AAAAGTGCACGCGTTTGATTGCTTGCCTTTCGGTGTCCAGGTCTGTTTTGTTGCACAGAAATTGGCCTGTCGAACATACAAGTGAATGTACGCTATTCTTACTGAAATTCCATCAAAACAGTTGGAGAAGCTTCTTTTTTTCTTCTTTTTTTTTGGTCAAGCTGTGAGTTATTGCTCGGAACGACTACCTCCCTTTTGATATCAATCCTTTATTTCATGTACACCCAGTTAATAAAGGCAAAATCTGACATTTGAATCGACAAAAGACGAGGTATTCAGCTCCTTTCTGTGACCTGACACAAAGTTTGAATTCAGTGAAGAGTTGCACACAAAGTCAACTCTAACCGGATATCCTTAAATAGAGATTTAAGATCACGTGGATCTGAGATCGCAGAGATGTTAATACAGACAAATTACAAAGACAGTGCAGGGTTTACCTACCTGACATGGACTTTCCTGTTCTGCTCATGCATTCCTGCCTTACATGATTGCAGTGGGTGTGGTCAGAGAGACTTTGGCTGCTGGCAGCCTAGAAAATATATAAAATTTATTGTTGTAGATTATTCAAGAGGCGTCAGGATGATATAGTAAATGTAGCACATGTATTGAAGTAACCCTTAGGTATCGAACGCGGTGTTCAGTTTGGGGAACAGATATCTGCTAAGGTCAAACGGTCATTGAAATATACTTTTTTTCTCTCCCTTCTGCTCGCGAAACCTTGCCAACACAATGTTGCTTTTGACTTAAATGTCTGAAAAAATGTTTACATCATACACTGATACTATTTAATCTTAAGGTATTCATATGTCTTATTAGAAATAATAAAACTGAATGAAGACTAGTTTCTCAAGAAATAACTTCTCTGCTGTGGTGAAGACATGCACTGGGAGAGTACAGTATGCTGTGTACAGTATTTAACAATTCCAATTGTTGTTATGATTAGTTGATGAGTATATAGTCTTTGAAAAGAAAGCAAAATAAAATGACTTATTTATGAGCCTGCTTCGTTCTCTTTCTTAATTCTGTCAAGCCTCAGCTGTTCGGCCTGTTTTATCACCCACACACCCTCGTGCTGTGCCTTATTGTGACTGGCCTCTATCCAGAGAGGGAAGAGTGACTTACAATGGTCGATTGACAGGTGTACAATATACCGTCTTCCTCTTCCTGGTTATAACATGCTCTCCTCCTACATGACTGCTTAGATGATCCGTGGCAGCCAGCTTTGCGCCCACACATTTTTTTAAGCACTTGACAATGTTGCAAGTGTTTTACTCTTGACTTGTGTCCATGTGGTTAGGCACTGAGCCGAAACCACAGTGAGCCATATGGAGCTTTTAGAGGTCAAATCATTATTAAATAAGGTGCATTTCAGCTGCAGTAACAATTACAACCAGTGCCTCTCAGCGAGGTTTGCTGTGCTGACAGCAAATGATTTCTTATTATCCTCTAAATGGAACAAAAGGCAGAAGTTTGAACTCTGGGCCACCTGCAAACTCTTTCACCTGGTTCACTTTTAAGCCAGCTGCTAGGCGACAGCATGGGTAGTGACTATAGCAACTAAAGACAGGCTGCTCATTATAAAGGTCTGTTCCAGACAAAAAGGTCAATTAACAAGACGTGTGTTTTGAGATTAGCTTTTGAGAAGTAGTTGCACCGCTGTGGGACTGAAAGGCAGTTTTGTGCTCGGACACATGACTTACTCAGACTCCACATTCACCATTTTCATGACTTTTGATTCGACTTGTGACACTTTCTTATCTAACTTGGCCAAGAAGGCCAAGGGGATACTTAAGATTCTCTGTGAAATTTAGTGTCCCAGACTGTTTATTTCCTCTTCCTGTGCCACATTTATACATAAACTTGTATTGAGCGAGTGAGCTTTATATTGTCACCACAACTTCTTCTATTGGACACTGGGTTCAGTTCAGGCTTCAAATATGTGGGAGTTAACTTGCAGTTTTAGTGGCTCAGCTTCATCAAATAATATTTTTGGCTTCAGTTAATTAGGTGAAAGTCCTTGGCTGGCTCTGCTGATGGATTAACAAGTGGGACAGACTTGTTTTAATGATAAGACTAATAATCGTACTTATGATTACTGCCTCTTTAATTGCGAAATAGATTACAGCTGATTAGTCTGCAGTTGCTGGAGAAGTGTGCTCTTGACTTATTTCTGCAGCGCTGCATGGATAGATTGTGTAAAAAGAAACTGATTATTCATGAAATAACACTGACTTCTGCTTTGAAGTTAGGACAACCAGAAACACAACATCTTATACAATTCATGCAGATGTAGTTATTGCCCTGATGGGTCTCTCTGGGGTCAAAAAACTGATTCATTGATTGATTAAATTCAACTTTTTGTCATCAGTAGTAATGTACTGTAGAAAAAGGGCTATGGAGGCAAATAGACATTACTTAAAACCTTACATCAAAACCTTGAATGGTCAAAATCTCGTCCTCTGCACTCAATCATCCAGGTTTAATTAACAGCTAATCTAATTTATAATTCATAAAAGTTTACAGTTTGTTTTTTCTTAATTATTCTATTTTTTACTTTCTCTTTGTGCTGCTGCAATACTTTTTGAATTTTCCCTCTGGGGACCAATAAAGGCTTATCTTATCTTATGATTTCTCATTTATCTTTAATATATTAAGTATATATGTAAAGACAAAATGGGTAGACTGATCATTATCTTTTCAAAAATGTAGTGGTGAAATCTTCTTAACATTGAAAATTATGCATTGATCGATCCCTGACAGTTTTGCTGTCATATTTTCAGTGTCTTTTTTTTTTATTCCCAAGTTCCCTAAAAACAAACAAACACGCAGCTATATTGAAAAACCTGGAAATTAATTCCAATGTGTGCATTGACTTTTCTTTTGGTGTAACTTTTCTTATCATTTGCTGTAAGGGCTGGCCAGGGTTGTAAATATTTAACTTGGGCCTAAGCACTGGTAGTTAAATTTTACTCAGGTCAGAGTACCTGTAAAGAAAATATAGTTGATCAAGTGAAGGTAAAGAAATTGATCCCAAGTGTGTATTCAGTCAGGAACTAGGTCGACACAAACAGCCATCGGTGGTCCAGATGAGAGGACGTCATGAAAGGACCGTGTATTGCTGTTGTGGAACAGCTGCAGACACTGTCACAACAAGTAAGACTGGAGGAACAGTAATAATGGACTGTTATAGGACTGTAATTATAAAGCTGTTATTACCTGATGCTGACAGTGCTCAGTCCCAGTTCTCCACCAGGACAGAGTCGGTCACTGCTGAGGTTGAAGCATTTTTAGATCACTGTCTTCCTTTTTAAAGATATCAGAAATGTGCATTAAGCTCCTGGCAGTCTCTGTGCATTTATTTTCACATAAGGCAGAACATGATTAAAATCAATGTGTGTACGCCATCTAGTGACAAAATATTGCACTTACTGTGACGGACGTTGACAACAACAATGCCCTCCAAAGCTTGAGGTGAAATAATCAACCTGGTTGAAACAAATGGATGCAAAAACAAAAAAACAACACATCTGACACAGTTAAAGTAGCATATACTGTCATGGATTGCATAGAACTTGACATGTTCTTAATTGTGTCAACCCCATGTATTTGTGTGCAACAGATTATGTGTAACTGTGATTTTGTGTTGAAGATAATTATCACTTATAGTGTTATGACACACTGCATATATTAATATATGAAGTTATTGTTGGCCTGGCCCACTGCATTTTGTGGCACAATACCGAAAATGGTATGACATCTCAAAATCAACCTGCTCCAAGCCGAACATCAATTAAAATTACACTTAGTGGGACACTGCATAGTTTTGGAGAAGAAATGTATTTATTTAAATATGGTTTTGGCCTTTATGGCTTTATTGACAGTACAGCTGAAGAGGGTGACAGGAAACAGGGTTAAAGAGAAGGGGAGTGATACACAGTAAAGGGACCCAGGCCGAGAGTCGAACCCCAGTCCACTGCAGAGCCTCGGCATATGGGACGCCCGCTCTACCAACTGAGATAAACGGCGCCCCGTTTTGGAGAAGAAATTTAAACTAGGAATCTTAATATTGTGAATATTAACAAGGTAATGACACAAACTCAGAAATATTTATTTTTTCCAGAACTGAACAAACAAGCTGTTCCCAGAGGAAAATAAGGTCCCCATAACACTGTTTGAAGCTAGAAAGGTGGCAGGGTCTGCCAAATATAAACAAAGTAAACCGAATGAAGCTGTGTTGTCTTTTAAAGTCAGTTTGTTTATTCAGTTTATTCAGAAATGTGAACAAAATAAGTTTGTTTAGGCATTTAAAAAACAGTCAATTTAGATCTTTGCTTCTGATTAAAAATGGCACCTTTCACTAAGCCATCTTCAAAACATTTAGATTTTTTTTTAAATGTTGACTCGGATTCAATAGTAAGCTTATAACAAGGATAATATGAGATATGTTTGTGCACTCTTAGTAAATGCACATGCACAGTGATTGCAAGAACAGCCACCTGGTCATAAATGTACTCAATGAGGAGACCATTTTCCTGTATGATGACAAAAGTGCTGAAACAAGTCTTAGGAAGGGAAGAAACTGAATTTGTATGCAGTTTTGTTTTCTTTTGAGCCATTGTTCTCGATACTGCAGGTAAACATTTCTCATTGACTAAATAAATAAGTAAATACAGCATGATGTATATATAGTGTGATGTGAATCAACAGCAATGGAGTCTGAATTGACATGTTCAGTTTTATAAAGGGCAACAGGCTATAGTTTATTACAAGTCACATAAATAAAATCATAAATATTATAATATATGGACACATTTCTAGTAAATTGTTCATGTGCAATACATAGTTATTAGCTCATACTGATCTGTAATTTTCTTTATTCATTGCATAGAAAACACTGTAATCAAAATAAAATGTTCCAGTCTGTGGCCTTCATCGAGGGTTGACGTTCAAAACCTCTGGATGATTTGTTGTGACCTGGAAATACACAATAGTTATCTCATATTACTATCAATGTGTAACTATAATCTCCGATTAATCTGTCCTTTTGTTTTAGAAGACTGAAGTGCAGTAGAAGTACTGTATGTAATATAGCTTATTAAAAAAGCATACCTGTGACTGGGTGTCAATGTTTCATAAATGTTGCCTGGAACCCTCTGATGTGTAAGTGCCTGTGGCTCTGAAGTTGTGATCTCCTGGGGAAAAGAATGTTGAAATTGCAAAAATGTTAAAGTCGTTAAATATCTTAACTTATTACTAAAATAGATAGACCAGGACAGACCTGTTTCAGAGAAATCAAAGAAATCCTCATCAAACGCAGACAGTCTTCTGTCAGACACGTTTCTTGTTTTCCTAAAATATAGACAGTTTCATTAGCTTCACATGGCAATGTTTGTAACTTTATGATCACAGGCAACAAGACATAAAAGTTGTCGACCATTATCTTTCTTTTAAAAAGGACTCACCAAAAACCCATGTTTCTCTTTTTGGCAATGACAGCAATGACAATCATAATCACGAGCAAGAGTACTGCCAAAGATCCAAACAGCGCTCCATAGAAACCTGGACCGTAACGGAAGAGGTCACACTGTGGGCCATAATACTGCTTCAGACTAGTCCCGAAGCACCTGGGGAGAGAGGCCACGAGAGTGAATTATGCTAATAAATTTGTAGTATGAGCAAACGTATTAGAAATATTTGAACTCCTGGCAATTAAAATAAGATTAGATGTTTTGGCTCACCTACAGACAGGCCCTTCCTTAATGTTATTGAAACATTCTCCACGTTGATGACAGTAATCAGGCTTTGTTTTGCAAGGTCCAACACACTGCCATTGACCATTAATAACCTCAGCAGTGTATTGAGCAAACTTGGTGCAGTTAACAAAGTCCTTCAGGTCTGTGATATCTGATTGATTGAAAAGATATATACATTTCTCATTTTGCACAAGGACCACAACACAGATGCAAAAACAAATATCAACTGTGTAAAGAAGCAAGCAGTCAAATTTGCAAGTTTAGAGCTCACATTGTACACTTACTTTTAATCTCAGGTGGCTCAAAGGTGATTTCTTTTAACTCGACACTGGCGTTAAAGACCTGAGAAATTTTGTTGAGGTTGCTTGTGTCATTCAAGATTTCAGCCAAAACCCCATCAAGCTGATTGTTGACAAACTCGATTTGTGTTTCATTGTTTGGATAGAGGTATTCCACCACGCTCTCTGTAATCACACTTCCCGGTCTACAGTAGAAGGAAAGGGAAAGATATTACAGCTTGTACTTAATGGTAAAGTAATTTGAATAATTTTATCAGTAAAGTCTATTGAAAACCTACGATAACTTGATGACTTGTACTGTTTTGAAGTTTTGTGGATCTGCTTCTTTGCATAAGGCTTCAAGCTGGAACGGAGGACAGATGTTATTATAGCATTGTTATGGGGAAAAAAATCACATCTTTGGTTTTCAATGTCAAAAACAGTAGAGGGCAAAAGACAAATGATAAACAGCCCTTATTGCAAAAAATGTCTGTTAATTATTAAGTAAGGAGTTATAAGACATGATTCTTGTGCTCTGAAGTTGGATCACTTATTGAGTATAAATCATGAGGACATGCAACAATGAAAAATTATGTACCTCCTGCATCAGCGTCTTGATGAATTTTAATGACTGAGGTGAATTTATATCTTCAAAAGCCACGTCAAAATCCATCAAGATCCCCAAAGTAAAAGTTGCATTTCGGGTTGGTCTATTTTCCGAATCTGCACATCAAAACAAATGTCAACAAAACACTTTTGTTGAATTTTGAATTAATATTTTGCAAAAAGTAAATAACCAATCTATACATTCAACATTCATTTTTGGCGAATATAATATTTTGAAGAACTATGTTTTAGGATAGAAATCTCACCGATATCAGCAGAGGTATCACTCTCTCCAAAAATACATTCATCTCCAAATGCAAACTCCTCACAGTTGCAGAAACATTCTCCAAGTGTCATGTTGAAAAGACAGGTTCCAACGCAACCTGGACAGTCCTTTTCAGTACACTGATGAGGTGTACTTGGTGCTGTCATAGTGATGGTGGCATTTGTAAGGGGGGTAATCTTGGATGTTGAAGAACTGAATGTTGTAAGTCGAGTTGTGGTTACCACTGAATTTGACACTGGTGATTCACTTGTTCCTGTAGGGACAATGGATGATGTAAAGGAAGTCATTGGAACGTTGTGAGAGGATGCAGTTTGTAGAGATGTTGCAGAAGATTCTGAGGACTTCATTGGTGTGGATAGCTCTTGGTTAGTTGATGGAAACTGACTGGTTATGGGACGTGTTGGTGTTGTTTCACTTGGGTGAGACTCTCCCGTAGATATCCCCATCGCAGTAGATGTAAACTGTGCCTCTGTGGGTGAGGAGATTCTTGTTGTAGATGGTTCTTGGCTAGTTGATGAAAGCTGAGTGACCTTGGTCATTGTTTCTGTTGTTTCACTTGTGGGTTGAGTAGATGTTTGAGTGACATGAGAAGTTACTGAAGGGGATGCAGAAGGTGGACTGGCTGATAACTCTGTCACTGTGGAGGTAATTACAGTTGTTTGATCACTGCTGGAGTATGCTGTAGGTCCACTTGTGACCGTTGAAGCTGACAATGTTGTGTCGGATTCTCCCGTCGATGTCCCCATCGCAGTAGATGTAAATTGTGCCTCTGTGGGTGAGGAGATTCTTGTTGTAGATGGTTCTTGGCTAGTTGATGGAAGCTGGGTGATCTTCGTCACAGTTTCTGTAGTTTCACTTGTGTGGTCAGGAGATGTTTGAGTGACATGAGGTGTTACTGATGGGGATGAAGAAGGTGGACTGGCTGATAACTCTGTCACTGTGGAAGGAATGGCAGTTGATGTTGACTGATCACTGCTGGAAGTATCTGTAGGTCCACTTGTGGTGACCGTTGAAGCTGACAATGTTGTGTCGGACTCTCCCGTCGATGTCCCCATCACAGTAGATGTAAACTGTGTTTCTGTTGGTGAGGAGATTCTTGTTGTGGTTGGTTCTTGGCTTGTTGATGGAAGCTGAGTGATCTTGGTCATTGTTTCTGTTGTTTGAGTTGGTTGTTCAGGGGATGTCTGAGTGACATGGGGTGTTATTGACGGGGATGCAGAAGTCGGACTGGCTGATAACTCAGTGACTGTGGAGGTAATAACAATTGTTGTTTGATCACTGCTGGAGGTTGCTGTAGGTCCACTTGTGGTGACCGTTGAACCTGACAATGTTGTGTCGGACTCTCCCATAGATGTCCCCATCGCAGTAGATGTAAACTGAGTTTCGGTGGGTGAGGAGATTCTTGTTGTAGATGGTTCTTGGCTTGTTGATGGAAGCTGAGTGATCTTGGTCATTGTTTCTGTTGTTTCAGTTGGTTGTTCAGGGGATGTTTGAGTGACATGAGGTGTTATTGACGGGGATGCAGAAGTCGGACTGGCTGATAACTCTGTCACTGTGGAGGTAATTACAGTTGTTGTTTGATCACTGCTGGAGGTTGCTGTAGGTCCACTTGTGGTGACTTTTGATGTTGGCAATGTTGTGTCGGATTCTCCCGTCGATGTCCCCATCGCAGTAGATGTAAATTGTGCCTCTGTGGGTGAGGAGATTCTTGTTGTAGATGGTTCTTGGCTTGTTGATGGAAGCTGAGTGATCTTGGTCACTGTTTCTGTTGTTTCACTTGTGGGTTCAGGAGATGTTTGAGTGACATGTGAAGTGATTGAGGGTGAGGCAGGAGATGGACTGGCCGATAACTCTGTCACTGTGGAGGTAATTACAGTTGTTGTTTGATCACTGCTGGAGGTTGCTGTAGGTCCACTTGTGATGACCGTTGAAGCTGACAATGTTGTGTCGGACTCTCCCGTAGATGTCCCCATCGCAGTAGATGTAAAGTGTGTTTCGGTGGGTGAGGAGATTCTTGTTGTAGATGGTTCTTGGCTAGTTGATGGAAGCTGAGTGATCTTGGTCACAGTCTCTGTTGTTTCACTTGTGTGGTCAGGAGATGTTTGAGTGACATGAGGTGTTACTGAGGGGGATGAGGAAGGTGGACTGGCTGATAACTCTGTCACTGTGGAAGGAATGGCAGTTGATGTTGACTGATCACTGCTGGAAGTATCTGTAGGTCCACTCGTGGGGACCGTTGAAGCTGACAGTGTTGTGTTGGACTCTGCCGTAGATAACCCCATCGCAGTAGATGTAAACTGTGTTTCGGTGGGTGAGGAGATTCTTGTTGTAGATGGTTCTTGGCTTGTTGATGGAAGCTGAGTGATCTTGGTCATTGTTCCTGTTGTTTCACTTGTGGGTTCAGGAGATGTTTGAGTGACATGTGAAGTGATTGAGGGTGAGGCAGGAGATGGACTGGCCGATAACTCTGTCACTGTGGAGGAAAAGACAGTTGTTGTTTGATCACTGCTGGAGGTTGCTGTAGGTCCACTTGTGGTGACTTTTGATGTTGGCAATGTTGACTCAGACTCTCCTGGGATTGTCACAATTGCAGAAGATGTAAACTCTACAGTTGTTGTTTGATCACTGCTGGAGGTTGCTGTAGGTCCACTTGTGATGACCGTTGAAGCTGACAATGTTGTGTCGGATTCTCCCGTAGATGTCCCCATCGCAGTGGATGTAAATTGTGCCTCTGTGGGTGAGGAGATTCTTGTTGTAGATGGTTCTTGGCTAGTTGATGAAAGCTGAGTGATCTTGGTCATTGTTTCTGTTGTTTCACTTGTGGGTTCAGGAGATGTTTGAGTGACATGTGAAGTGATTGAGGGTGAGGCAGGAGATGGACTGGCCGATAACTCTGTCACTGTGGAGGTAATTACAGTTGTTGTTTGATCACTGCTGGAGGTTGCTGTAGGTCCACTTGTGGTGACTTTTGATGTTGGCAATGTTGACTCAGACGCTCCTGGGGTTGTCACAATTGCAGAAGATGTAAACTCTACAGTTGTTGTTTGATCACTGCTGGAGGTTGCTGTAGGTCCACTTGTGATGACCGTTGAAGCTGACAATGTTGTGTCGGATTCTCCCGTCGATGTCTTCATCGCAGTAGATGTAAATTGTGCC
>CAEMYA010000072.1:0-24071 GCA_903131615.1 Diplodus sargus
GCTGCAGCGTCATCAGCAGGAATCAGTCGGACCTGCCTCGATTGATTTGTGAGAAGAATCTGAAGTGTTCTTTCATGTTCTGGAGGCGTTTCTGCATCAGCAGTCAGACGACGTAGATGTGTTGGGTTTCAGCCAGTTTCTCCATCATCTCCCATAGACTTCTATACAGCTGACACCACAGTCTGACACCAGAGAGAGATTCAGTGATGTAACGATCCTCATTTCTTCTTTACGTTTCTTTGAAATACATCTGGAGGCGATCGGGATGATCGAGCAGCTCCTTCATCAGAAAGAGAAACTCTCCTCGCTCTCGTCTTGTTTTCAGGATCGATGGATCTCTTCAGCTTTTCTCTGTTCCTTTTCTCAGGAAGTGAGGAAAACCAAATCACCAACGTTATCTCGCCTCATATTGTGAACGATGACAAATCAGTCGTCACCGTCTCTCCTTCTGATTCTTCTGTAAGTCCTTCACAGGTTCTCCTCCCACTGACAGCCACGAGTCTGGTGATCAGGATGTGACGGCTTCTCTCTCACTTATATTAGTTTGTGCCGAGTTATTTTCCCCTCAGAGAGCCTCTTCATACCTGAGTGTCTCAGTCTGCAGCCTGGGTCCTTCTGTCACAGCTGACAGTGATGCAGTCTGATACAGCAGTGCTACAACACATCGTCCCTTCATGAAGGTTTAATGTTCAGTCACTGTTGAAACTTCTTCTGACAGGAAATGATTCAACATGTTGCTGCAGATTGTGCTGCTGCTGCTACTGGCAGCTTTGTGTGTCTCTTATTTCATATTATATTTAGTATCTTGTGATCAGAAGTGAGAATAATTCAAATCTATCATCAGTTTGACCTTCAGAACACAATTATAACAGCAGGATAACTTGTGTTTCAGACTGAAGTCCTGCTGTCAGGCTGCTGTTCGGCCCTCAGCCTGTGATTTGTTTTCCAGCAGTGACATCTGGTGGATGTTAGTTCACATCACATCACATTAAAAGTTCATTCAGCAAACTAAAGTGAAAGTAACACAAACCGGAGCAGCAGCAGCAGCAGCAGCAGCAGCAGCAACGTGTTTCTGACGCTGTTATGATTAATAAAACCCTCCTAACACACAGAGGAACTAACTGGACTGAACCTCTGGAGGACAAACTGTCATACAGGTGAGTTTAAGGAAGAAGAGCAGGACAGGAAGTGTTTTTAACAGGTGGATTAAGAAGGAGAGATAAAGAGGAATCATCCAGACTACAGCTGTGTTGTTCTGGACTCAGAGTCAGACGAGGCTCCGCCAGGTTCAAGACTTCTGTCTGATTCTGTTGTTGTCCTGAGGATCCAGCTCATGTCTGACTGAACATCCCGGACTTTAGTTATGTTTAAACATCCTGGCAGAGATTTAAAACTGTTAAACGCGTGCATTAAGTACAGTTGGACGCCATTTGGTCACTTCCTGTAAGAGGAAGCGTGTTTTATTTTGAAAGGACCAGGTCGGATGTGGCAGTTGAACGTGAATGTAACGGAAAAGTGGCAGTAACGGTAACTGACGGAGCTCACTGTGTGTGTGTGTGTGTGTGTGTGTGTGTGTGTGTGTGTGTGTGTGTGTGTGTGTAACTAACTTGTTTATTTGTGAGTATTTAAAACTGTTTGTTATTTGACCGGTTAGCTAACTTCGTGTAGCTGTTAGCAACGTCTGTGTAACTGACGGCGGTTAACGTCAGTTGACTTTTATCTTTCTGCTTTGTAACGAGCTAATTATGACTTTTATGACAAATTACAAAATAATTAACATTCATGAAACATTTATCACATCAACCCTTCAGTTTAGTTTCGCTGGACTGATTCAAATCTGAGCTGTTGAGGCGGTTCAGCCCTGATTTAACATCAGTTAGCTTCCTTCATGAAGGCAGCCAGAAGCCAACAGCTTCATATTGTGTTCTCTTTTCCTTTTGTTTTATTAACTGCGACCTATTTCATATATTTGAATCGGTATGTGACAGTCTGTTGTATGTTTCAATACGACTTCAGTTTATTAGATTCAAGTGCCACTATCAGTCAGATTTGATTCCTTTATTGATTCCTGATCAGGTTAAGTGAAGCTAGCTGTAGCCTGAGAGCTAACAGTCTGTTTGATATCATGGGAAATGAAATGAAAAAATATTTGTGCAGCATTTGTTAGAAAAGATTTTGCTTGCTTTGCGTTAATGTTATTTTAAGCAGTATATTACATCAATTACAATTATACATTTTAAGTGCGCAACTGTCAAAATTACATGCTGTCCTCAATAAGAGGAATTGATGAGTTCAGAATCATACAGTTTAGATTATCGACATATGTGTGATAACTTTACTTGTTTCATCTTTTTCCAGAATATAATAAATGAACAGATGCTTTGGGTAAGTTATAATTATCATTTTCCAATTAAATAAACAGTAAATTAAGTAACATTAAAGTTAATTGTTAAACTGTTAAATGTATACTTCCATTACATACACTGTATGTTTATGATGTCTATCAACTGATACATCCATCTGAATCTTCTTACAGGCTGGACACACTGGCATCAATCGATGCTGCAGCAGTACGTCATCTCGGGATTCAGAGTCTCAGAATTGAACCTGCGAGTTTACCGGCCAAAAATAGAGCAGAGAATTATCTGTAGACAGTCACATGGATATCATATCAGAGTTTCAGTACAGTTTTAATATCTGTATCTGTAGAATATGTCACAGACATGAAGAGAATACACAGCAGGTAAAGGACAGTTTTTGTCTGTCTCCCACCCACTCCCTCTCTTTCCCCTTCCTGCTTTCTCGCTCTCGTATTTATTGATAATTATCAAAGATAAACTCCATGTAAACAGATCGGGCAGGCAGAAGATGGATTGCAGCAGCAATGCTGCCTGTGTGAACTCACAGGAGAGTGAACCACAGCAGTTCTGCAACACAGCCGTCATGCACTAAATAAGCATGCAGTGCAGTCCAGAGTTACTGACTCATATCTGTGTCGACATCAGCTGCTAAAATCCAGTATCTGTTTGGCTCAGATACAATTCGGATGGATCAGACAATTTAGAACCGGTCCTCAACAGTACTGGTCCTTGATACCCATCACTTACTTTAGGATTAATAAAAGTAAACATGATAGTTTGTACAAAACCTTTATGGATGTTAACCTCAGGTCGCCCCACCAACCAATCAATCATGCCATCTTTATCTGGGACTCTCTTCTGATTCGATGATATTATGTGATTGTTTTTGTTCCTTTCTCTTCGCGATCAGGAAAACCTCAAACCAGAGACACTGAATGGAGTCTATCATCAGCTGAGACCTCTGCGTAAGTGTTTCTCTCTGATATACAGTCTGCTTGTGTCTGTGTATGATGTTGTCTCAGCATGTCTGTTTTCTTCGTTAATGTAGGATAAATGTAGTTAAATCAGTGAATCAAACTTTCTATGTACTAGTGCATTGCCCGTAGGAAGCATGTATTCCGATAAAAAAGTGGGAGGTTAAGTGGCTTTTTCATGGATGGCCAAATGAGGCTGTGTTTGAAGGTGGGACATCAGGGATATAATTGGCCGTTTTTGACTACTTTTGATTTTACCATTATATTACCTTAAAAACTATTTACCTTGCCTTGTTTGGTGTCATTATTTTCAACACAGCCTCACATGTGTGACTGTACAGTTACTGTACAGGACACCGGGGAAGCCCCTTAAAAACACACACACACACACACACACACGTCATCATCATGACGTGGACCGCCACGGCTCTTTAGGAGCCGCAGCGCCGGCTTTCTGTGTGAATTACACAGCGGTTCGTCTTTACTCCGGTGGTGTTTCGCTCTGTGTGAACGAACAACACCGGAGAATTGGCGAACGACCGCTGTGGTGTTCATGCAGTGTTGCTATGCGAAAGGGGCTACTTCTAGCTCATGGGGCTGATCTGGACTGTGTCGTGATTCTGCCTTTCACACCGCGAGACAGGTTCGTTGATCTGAGTGTCACGATTTCAGTTTCGATACGTATATCGTTACAGTCCTATTAACAAACCATTTTTATTACTTGATAATGCAAATAGAAATTGTTGTTTGCTAAATTTGTGCATGAGTTTTTAAAATTTACAAAGTTATATGTAACTACTTACATTTAAATGCAGGCAATGCCTCAGGCTCAGGCATGAAGATCTGCACTGCCTGCTCAACATTCAGCCGTCTCCTCATTGTTTTGACTCACAACACAAAAAAAAATGACTCCACTACACACTACACCACATAACACACTAACTGTGCACTCCAAACACGCTATATGTCACAAATCTCTCAACTCTCAAAACTCGCTATCTCTGTCACTGTCTCCAACACGTCACTGCTGCTGTCACTCATCTGCCGACGTCCCTCCCACAACCTCCCCTGTTCCTCAGCAACCAAATCACGTGGTTTGCCATATAATTTTGTGATTGGTTGATGTGGTGCCTTTTTCCACCAATAGGAGCGTGTTTTCTTGCTTGCAAACAGTTCCTGCTTGCGGACACTTTCGTGACAAAAGCCCGTTTTTACCGTTACTTCCTGCACCAGACACAAAGCAAACGTGACGACAATGTTCGCGAAAAAGCGATAAATCATTTATGAAATAGTTTATTAACGGTATTATTGTAGTCAATAAATTATTTCATAAATTATTTATTGCTTTTTCGCGAACACTGTCGTCACGTTTGCTTTGTGTCTGGTGCAGGAAGAAACGGTAAAAACAGCCTTTTGTCACGAAAGTGTCTGGTATTATTGTAGTCCAAACAAAGCCGATGTTGCTCTCAGGTCAGTCTGATCCTGATCCGCAGAGATATTTTAGGCACACATACACACACACACAGACACAGACACACAGACAGACAGAGATTCAAGTAACACAGTGTTTCACACAATGATAACAATAAAAAAACACACACATACAGTTCAGTACATACACAGCAAGCAATTAAAACAGGAACTAAAGAAACACCGTCTTGAGTGAAACACAGGAACAAGGAACAAGAGACATTTATCAAGTACAGAGTTAAATGCTTCTATTAATAAAAAATAATTGCAGTAGAGTAGGGTCCAAAAGTCTGAGATCAAAACACCCCCATCTAGCACCCATCCCAACTCAGGGTGGTGAAAAAATCGATTATTGATTAACTACGATTATAATATTGATGATTATGAATTTCCAAAGATCGATTATTCACATTTTTTTAATTGTAATACAAACTGGAGTCCTCCTCTCACTGGCTGTCATGCCTGATTTAAGCTAATCCATCCAGCTCCATCTGACCTTAAAGCGAGTGTGTGCATTTTGGTTTTTATGGGAGGACTTCACAACATGTCGACGGAACGTATCTTGTCTGCAAACTTTACAACACTAAGCTAAAGCACTGCGGCAGTACTAGCAACATGAGGGCTCACATGTCGCGCTTCCATCCAGGAGAGGCAGCCTGGGCAAAGGACGAGCGCCTGAAGCCTGTCATCCCACCAAACCAGCGCACTCTACACAAGGTTGCTAAGCCCAAGTGTATATTCGACTTCATTGCAAAGCACATGAGAAGATACAGCATGGTGGAGAACACTGGCTTCCATTACATGGTCCACAGTCGGGAACCAAGACATGTTATTCCATCCCCATTCCATTAATGCTTAGATCGATTCCAAATCTTTACAAGGAGACAAAACTTTCCGTGCAAGAGTCCCTCAACTCTGCTCACAGGGTAGCAATAACGTGCGATGCCTGGACATCCAGAGCTACAGTCTCATATGTGACCGTTACAGCTCACTATGTCAGCAGGTAATGGAAGCTACTGTCCTACGTACTTCAGACGAGAGCTATGGATGATAGCCACACAGGCGCAAATATTTGTGAGTTTCTCAAAGCAATGGTAGACCAGTGGGGAATAGAGAAACATGACCTGGTTCTCGTCACCGACAATGCTTCTAACATGAGCCTGGCTGCTGAGCTTGACAAATTTCTATACGTCCGGTGTTACGCTCACACCCTCAACATCGCTTGCCAACGAGCCCTGAAGCTGCCCACTGTAGCCCGACTCTTGGGTAGAGTCAGACGGATCACTGGCTTCTTTCATCGCAGCACCACAGCCTGTCCTGTGTTGGAACAAAAGCAGGTCCTACTCGGTAAGTCAAACTTAAAATTAATAAATAATATAATAATAATAATAATAATAACATATTAAAATGTTTGCCTTTGTAACTGAAGTAAATCTATTTAAACTGTAGCATAATAGCATACAAATCAAGCTTTTTAGTAACTTCTAAATTATCAATAGGCCACTTAAAAATTTAATTCCATGTAGGTTACTCGTAATGCGCTGTTTTTGTTTTATTTTACCGGAACTGCCAAAACATCGAATCGATAATCGTTAATAATTGAAAATCTATTTGTAATCGAATCAAGACTTCAATAATCGGAATCGAATCGAATCAGGAAATTGGGCTGATTAACCACCCCTAATCCCAACACCACCCTCTCCACCACAAGCCCAGCAATCCAAGTGCACTTGCACAGCGTCACTCACTGCGGAAAGTGAGACACTACAAAAACCATGGCAGATGCAGATGACAGAAAGAAAAACGTAATGACAGAAAGTTTAGAGCCCAACTCAGCAGCAGAGAGTGGTTTGGATTCCAAGCAACCTAAAAAGCCCTGTTTGGAAATACTTTGGATTTTGGTCAGTAGACAGCAAAAATGCGGAGCCTCTAGATAAAATTGTATGCAAGCTGTGTAAGCTACAGTTAGCTTACCATTCCACCACTAGCAACATGAGGGCACATATCGAAAATCTGCACCCAAATGAGCATGCCATGATGTCTGGAACTCCAACTAAACAGCCACGTCTCGACTCCTATTTTTCACCGTCCGCCACTAGCTCTCTGTCTGCAGCACACCAAGAGGAGTGCACGAAGAGACTTGCTTCGTTCATATGCAAGGACATGAGGCCAATCAGTATCGTGGATTGCACGGGCTTCACAGACTTTTGTCAATAATTGGAACTGAGGTACCATATCCCGAAAAGTACCTATACAAGTAGTTATGTCTCGTTGTATTAGTTTGTCCTCCTGTTATTGACATAATGTGCAAAAATAGATCTTCGAATGGTTCGATCCTATGTGTTTTTTTTAGAGCAAATATTTGAATGTCATTTTGGAGCAATTTTGACAGCCCTAGCATGTCACTAGGCCCCGCACAAACCCACAGAGTCCAAGCCTCACTGCACATGCTGCCATCCAAGCAAAAGGGGGAAAACACCAGACCTCAAGACACCCCAAAATCCATGCACACTACCCGAAAGACTCAATCCCTACCCATACCACCATCTGTAATGGAAAAGACAGCATCACATCTGAAACAACTGCAAAACAGAAGCATCCAGACCAGTGGTCACCGACTCGAATGCTCTTTTTCAGGTTCATACTTTTATTTGGGGGTCCTAGTAGAATAAGTTTACATGCTTTAATTTCATCTTGCAATGGGATCACACCAGCCACAACACTTAACAACATGTTCACATTCTGACCCAGAGTCAGGTAGTCAGCACAGGTCTCAGTACTCATGGGTGCAAATTAGAGAGGATTACTACCATTACCATCACACAACAAAACACATCTTGGATATTTTTGGGGTTTATTTGTTTTGGTTTTTCGTCTTTCTTTTTTTTCCACAATCACCTCTGGTTTGATGGAAATGAATCCTCAGCTCACACAGTAAGATATGAAAATATTCCAGCTCTCGGAATCTCAGAGGCTGTGTTCAGTCCGAATAATGCAAAAAATAATATAAAAATTATTGTTGTAATTAACATTTTCTTCAATGTGGTATTTTGTTCTCCAGATCATTGAAGTTGGATCTGTGTGCAGAATATACAGACATCAGGACACATGGCTTCTACAACACAGTCTGCCTCAGAGTACATTAGAATTGCCAGACTGCACCTTGTGAGAGAATTAAAGAGTCTCTCAGTGATTGTGGAGAACTTGTTTCAGCAGGGAGTTTTCAGTGAGGAAGAGGTCAGTGAAATTCAGGCAGAGAAACATGACTTTGATAAAACCAGGAAAATATTGGACTCAGTCAGAAAGAAAGGGGAAGCAGCCTGCTACGAGTTCCTCAAGATTATTGACATAACAAGGGAGAGGACCTTAGGGAGAACCATGCACCACTGGATCAGCTGCTTTCCTTTCAAGGAAGACACAGAAATGGATACAAACTACCTACAAGGTATTAAGAAGCAGAATTCTGGTCGTTAGTGTGTCATGTTTCATTGTTTATCGTTCATGTTTTGAGTTTAATAATGCACATTAATGTTTATATGTGCAAATATTTATTACTTGTGTAATGTTTAATGTCATAGCAGTTAAATCATGGTGCATTTATTGACTCTCTGTTGTTTTTATTTCAGGCTCCAGGCCGTGCCACCAATATCAGGCAAAGCTGAAGACAAAAGCACAAAAAATATCAAACGAGTTTTGGAAATCCAACAAAAATCTGTTTGGAGAAAACAAGCCTGATCTGTCGTACACTTCACTTGTATTAGACACAAAAGGAAGTCCTTCTCCGTCTAAAATAAAGAAATTGAAGAGCAAGAAAAGCAAGATGAGTCGCCCTAAAAAGATGAAGACGTACATCCCTGAGGACAGATCAGAAATGTCCCCCAGTAAACTACTGGCATTAAATGAAGACATTCTCTTGGTTGGTAAACCTGGAATCGGAAAGACGGCACTCAGTCATGAACTGTTGAAACTCTGGGCAGAAAGAGACTCCAAGAAACTGGATTACATGTTTTACTTTGACATGAGAGAAACATCACACATCACAAAGGACATGAGCTTTGAGGATCTTCTTTTCAATGTGTTCAGTGAACCACATAAATTCAAAGACGAGGTCTTAGAGGATATAAAGGAGAACTCTGACAGTGTTACAATCATCTTTGATGGAGTCACAGACCTCTCTTCTTCAGTGGTGCAGAGAATTGTAGAGAAGGACCTACTACCTGATGCCAAGATTATCATCACCTGCAGACCAGATGATGAAGAAGACTTGTTCTCTGGCGACAATCTCAGAGTGGAATTGAAAGGCTTTAGTGAGCAGAGCGTCAGAACATACATAGCTGAGACTCTTGGTGAAGAACAGGGAAATGTGTTGAGAAACGTGGAGTTGTTGACTCTCTGCCATGTCCCGATGTACGCACTGATGGTAGCTGCCTGCTTTTCATCTCAGACACCTGAAGACTCTCCAGAGCCAAACAGTATAACTGAGATCTACATCAATATCGTTCGTTTCTGTCTTCAGATAAACAGCAACAAAACAAAAACGAAAAATCTGAACTCCTTCATCAGCAACAAGAGTGAGGAAATACTGTCTTTGGCTGAGGTGGCTTTTTGTGCAACTGAAGGAAAAACTGTGAACTTGACAGAATTTCAGTGTGAAGACAGCTGTGTCCTCTCCTTCCTGAAACCTCTGGTTCTCAAAGTCGCTCTCACTGAGACCAAAACCACATATGCGTTTCTTCACTACACAATGCAGGAGTTTTTTGCGGCGCTGTGGCTCCTGAAGAATCCAGATAAAATCAAGGATGTTTTCCAGCAGTGCCTCACTGAGGAGAAGAAACACATGAAACATCTGATCCCATTCATGTGTCGGCTGTTGACTGAGAAGAGCCCCAGTTTGATGAAGTGTCTGATTCCAGATCAGCAGCTCAAGAAAACATCTGAGTGGTTCTTTAAGGAAATGATAAACACATTTTCACCTCATCTGTGTAAGAACAATGAGTCTGGTACTGAGGACAGTGGGCTTGATGTGGACATACTGTTCTACTGCCAGTGCTTGTATGAGTCCCAGAGTCCTGAACAATGTGTCTACTTGTT
The DNA here is from genome assembly GCA_903131615.1 of Diplodus sargus. Lineage (NCBI taxonomy): Eukaryota > Metazoa > Chordata > Actinopteri > Spariformes > Sparidae > Diplodus > Diplodus sargus. The sequence continues at coordinate 9,896 of CAEMYA010000072.1, forward strand.
GGAGAGACTGGACTACGATCTTGATCTGAGTGGAGAGAGTCTCAGTCCTTACTCCTGCTGTGCTGTGGCCTACGTGGTCACTCAGTCAAGCAAGAGGAAAATATGGCTGAACCTTGAGGGCAGTGAGCTGTCAGAGCAAGGAATGAGACGACTGTTTGGATGCCTTAAAAATGTCCAATGGTACGTCTGAGCATGTTTGATGTTACTGCTGAGGTGACAACATACATGGTCTCCAGATTTTCCAAATCGTAATCCGATCGAGCATCGATGGGATGTCCTGAAACAAGTTTGATCCACGGAGTCCTTCTGATATCTGAGAAGATATTTGGAATTTGGAGCTTTTTGTCATGTTTCTCTGGTCATTTCTGTGCAGTGTTCACAGTGTGTCAGGGCAAATAGTCTTGCTGGGATGTCCAGCAGCTTTTATTCCCTGTTAGTGTTTATGGTCACACCTTAAACCAGAACACATTTGACACATCCTTTCACTCCGTAATTGTAGTTGTGTAGGTGTGTTGTTGGATGATGGGAGGATGGCCTGCAAAACAAGATGATGCATGCAATTTTGAAAAACAACTAGCAGCCTTCCTATAGTTGTGCATTGATTGGATGAAGAAGGCGTTGCATAAAGGGGCATTCAGACCAAACGCAATAGACGCGAAAACAATCGCTTGAGGCGCTTGTATCGCGCCGCTTGATCATTTTGGACTATTCGCATCATTCACACTTGTTGCTCAGGGGGAAAAAAAGACAACGCGCTTGCCTGCTCATTTTTAAAGCGGCAACGTTATTTCTCAACCCGCTCTCTTTCCACATTGATCATGGCTGATATCACCACCATTGCTGCACTGTCCCAGAAACGCCAGAAAACCACCCACCGTCGTGTCTGGGTTCATGAAGTCCCCCAGAGACACACGGAGCTGGGGGAATTTCACTGTCTACCATGAGCTTCTCCTCCATGTTGGTCTGAGTGTAAACAACCGTACGTGAGGGAAGTGACGTCGTCGGCTTGAACTCGTCGCTGATTGGATGTCGCGGTGCGATGCCGCCTGAAAAGTTCGATATTTTCAACTTAATTCGCGTCGCTTCAGATGCACTGCTTCAGACGCTCCCGATGCCCCAGACGCTTCATTCGCTCCGCGTCCACTAGACGCTCCATTCACGCCGCCGCCATCTGAATGGCGCGTCATCGCGCCATTTACATTGATTTTCAATGTAGTGTTGCCGCTCAATTTGTCTCTATCGCGTTTGGTCTGAACGCCCCTTAAGTCTTTGATCTCTTGCATCACCACCAAGTTTGTTTTCCTTTTTTTATTGTAATGTCTCAGAAATTCTGCAAAAGAAAACACTGTTTGATAGATCTATTTGTCATCATGCAGCTCCAGGATGATCGACAGAGGTCTACGACTGCAGGAACAGGAACAATGCCGTGAGACACCAGAGAGGGAATCAAAGCAGCTGTTACTGGATTTATGCCTGAAAGCAGCACTTCACAAAGGAGAGAGTTTTCACCATGTAGTGAAAAATCTCTTCTCACTGTTTTCTGTTAACACTGACTTAAATAACATCCTTCTGGATTTTTATCAACATGTTGTGAGTGGAGAATTTTTTAGTGTCATTCCAAAGCTGCTGACACTTTTCCAGTCAGCTCCTGCAATCTGGTCCATAAACCTCTCAGAGACAAAGAGCTCCATCCTCCTGGAAGTGCTGAAACTCACATCAGAGCCAAAACAAGTGGAGCTGACAGGCTGCTCACATGAAGAGAGTGAAGTGAGGAGTTTCCTGCAGTGTCTGCCTCATATCTCACAGCTCAGGTAAACTAATAATATGTTGTTAGAATATTATGTGACTCATTTCAGAGGTGTTTTTCTAATATATCTTATAATCTCCAGTGTTTGGAAAAAGTGAATTGTTATTTACAAAAAAAATCAATCATCAGATAAAGATGTAATTGTTATTTAGATCCAATATTGTCCTGAAGTAATATGCTTATTTGATCAGCCATGTAATTGTAATTACATCAACAAGAAGCGCTAAAAATACCAAATATGCAGTGATTTTAGAAATAGGATCAGTTATTGTGAGTCAGTAAAAGTTGAACTATGATTTTCAGCCTGCTCTGATGAAGGAAGCATTTTACATTTAAATGTAAGTTTATACTGAACTGTGTTGTTGTATTTATTGAGATGAGATCAAATCATCACAAATGTTTCTTTCTCTTTAGTTTTGCTCCTGATCAGACAAAACCTGCAGAAGAAATCAGGTTCTTTGGGAAGCTGTTCTGTGCAGCAGCAGAGAGAGAACAGCAGACAGGAGAGAAGATGCTGGAGCTGTTATCATCAGTGTGCACATATGAAACATTCCCTCTTGAAAAGAAATGGTATGATTTCCTCCTGGATCTGTACTCTTATGACCCTGAAACTGGCCTGAGAGTCCTTCCATCATTACAGTCAGTTTTCCAGTCAGCTCCTGCAGTCTGGTTCATAGACCTCTCAGAGAGAAAGAGCTCCATCCTCCTGGAAGTGCTGAAACTCACATCAGAGAAGAAACAAGTGATGCTGACAGGCTGCTCACATGAAGAGAGTGAAGTGAGGAGTTTCCTACAGTGGCTGCCTCATATCTCACAGCTCAGGTAAGACAGACAAATAATGTACATGTAAAAATATTCTGTAGAAACTTCAGAAGAGTTTTCTTCCCTAATAAATCTAGCTCATTATCACCAGTGATTCAGAAAAAAGGGCTTATGAATCATCATTTACAAAACAAGAAGCATGTAGATAATGATGCAAGTATTAGTCACAAGCTAATATTTTCCTGATTGAGTTGATATTTCTGTGACTTCATAAATATGCAGCTCTCGTGGTATTTAACAGAGATATGGAGCGGACTCGTGTGAAGTCAGAGGGAAAGTTAGCATGTTGAGCTTGTGGAACAGACGGTTGATCTACAAACTAGTAGAACAGCCAGTAAAATATATATTTACTGGAGTTTGTCTGTTAAAGGTGAAAGGGCCTGTAAAGTACTTGAGTTATTACAAGAGTTCTGATTGGAAGAAAAGTGCCGCCACAAAGTAAATGTGGAGGTGGAGGAGTTCAAACACCAAGCGCAGGCTAAATGCTCCCAGTCATGTCCTTGGATCAAACCACAGCTAAGAGCTTATTGTTTATTTAACAAAGAGTATAGATGTGAAGAATATGTTGAGTCCAATTAGTCTGACAGTCAGAGATCACTATGTGTGAAGTTGCACATTAAATAGGAAGATACAGAGGTGTGGCAGCAGATGGAGGAGCTGTGAACACTGAGACCTGAATGAGGTGGAGAATGACATTCATTTGACTTCATACTGTCCTTTATATCAGGATTCATTCAAGTACTGTTTAAAAAGTAGTGGTGTGAACAATAATCGATTCGGCGATGCATCGCAATGCGGGGCATGCACGATTCAGCATCGATGCGGCAACGTGCCATAATCGATTATGTCACTGTTTATTTTATGGCCTTGAGTGGACAATAAAGTTGTGAAGTTTCAGGTACTTCCAGGGGCATTTCCGGAGCAACATTGCAATGACATGCACAGCCTGTAGCTACATGCTAAGTGGTAGCACTAGCTAGCATAACAACAACAGTAGCCCCTTTCACACTCCCGTTTGCATGCGGGGATCCTGCGCCAATTCTCCCCCTCCTCTGTGTGAAAGTTTTAGATGCGGAGAGGGGGGAAATTTTGCTCTGATGCTGATCCGCCTCTGGAGGTATCAGGGCCACCTTATTGGTGAACCGTCCCAGTTTGAACGAATAATCCGGAGACGCGGAGCGAGGGTGGTCGGACAGTCTGATAACTACACAGGTCCTTCACTCAGCTAAATACAGAGAAATGTCCCACAAAGCAACGTTACATGACTGAACAAAAGTAACGTAGTAACTGTAACTGTCTTTAGCAACTTATATGAGGGAAACAATACCACAGCTGTACGTGGAGAAGCGTCTGTCCTCCTGTCCGTCCTCCCGACTCTTCCTCACATTTCTGCTCAAAAAACAGCGTCTGTCACCGGCAAAAAACTTTAACTCACCGAGTGTTTGTGACGAAAATAAATCACCGCGACCGTCAGCCCTCCAGACCGAGACTTCAGGGAACTTTCCCCCAGAAAACAGCCTCCGTCCCCGCGAGTGAGGGAGTCAGACAGCGTCCTGTTTACTGATGGGGATTATGTATAATTATGTAATTTAGCGCGAAAAACATAGCTCCGTCACTTTCCAGGATGTTTGGTGGGTCAGGATCTCTAACACTCCACATTATAACAGCATCGATATGATTATAAACTGGCCGCGGTTTTGGATTAACAGGGGGAATACCTGGGGCCCGTTGCACAAAACTAGGATAAGGGATTAAGCCGGGATATCTTGGTTATCCTGGCTCAACTTATCCGTGATCCGGTTGCACAAAAGTGGGATAGGGGGCAGTAGTATATGTTATGGTATAAGTTACCATGGAGATTTATTCTGTGGAGCTAGCCTGCTCCAGACCAGGCTAAGTTCCAGGATCTATTTAATCTCATCCCTTATCTCAGTCAGCAGTCACCACAAATGGAAACCAATTGTTATTCCACTGCCCACTACACATTGTTATCACATATAACTAGACCCACTGTCATTATTTAAACCTTTATGATTATTAATTTCAATCATTTTGGATAAATTATGATTTTAGATGATGTTGCCATCATTAGATAATTTACAGTTTCCCATAGGCTATAAGGCTATATATAAAATGACGGACTTCCAGAATAAAGTCATAAATTCACAAGAAAAATGTCATAATATTGTAACCCATTGTTTTAGAGGAGGAGAGTTGTTAAAATGAGGGCTGTGGAGCATTTGGTGGAATTGTACTTCAGTATAGGTTTCACAAACAAGGAGATATTTAATCTTTTGGCACATCAGCATCACATTGTCATAAGTATCAGAAAATGCATGTTTTCCACAGAAAGAACCAGTCTCAAATTTATGACTTTTTCTTTCGTATAAAATACACATCCCATATAAATATAAATACACATCAAAGTGTAACATTATGTTCCTTTATTGAATAAGGATAAAGCAAAACAGGTAATCCATCAGATCTTTTCAAAACTGAAGTCACACAGTGACTCTACAAGATGGAAAGCACAGAATCAAAGCATATTATGCAACACAAGGATAAATACACATTCAAAGGTCTGTATATAATACACCCTGCATGTCTGCACACTGAAATAAATGCAGGACAAATCCATACACGTCAAATGAACAGACAAATGAGTGGATGCAGTCGCCTCCCTGCAAGCTTGTACACACAGTATACAGCACAAACATCATAAGAGGCCAAATCAATTTAAATTATATTAATTTAAAGAAACAAAAAACACAAATTCCTCTGCCACTGCAGGATATATTTAACTTACATTTAAAGCATGCATATTAACAAGAATAATTTAACACATATTATTCCCTCACTCGCCATTGTCAGAGCAATGTGAGGGTTCTGTGTTGGTGTTTTTGCCCTGCCTGTTTTTCCCCGCCTCTTTGTTCCTCCCCCGCTGCAGGGCTTGGCTGACGGGGCTGACGAGGCACACCTGCAGCTGTCCAATCATACCACCTCTATATATACACCTGGTCTTGGCCCTTCTCCCCTGCCAGATAATTCCGTCTTGTCGGTAGAGCTGACCGTGTTCTCCTCGTGAGTTTTTGCTGCAGCCTTAGGTTTGCCCACTGTGCTGACATATTTATCCCTTGTATGCCTTTTCAGTTCTTTGTACCTCACCGCCTCGTGCCTGAGTTCCTGAGTATGCCCCGAGACGTCATTGCCCGAGTTCCTGAGTTTCCCCCTGTGCCTGAGCATCTTCTGGCAGTTGAATTTCTCCGGTGTCTTGCCAGCCACTTGTTGCTTTTTACTTGTGGAGCTTTTTGTTTAAATAAACATTTTTTGCACCTGACACGCCTGCCTGTCTCTGCTTCGGGGTCCAGCTGTTAGTAGGCCCACAACAGAATTATCTGGCCAACATGGACCCCGCAGAGATCGCCTCACTTCCACAGGCGCTAGTAAGTCAGGGAGTCCTTATGGGGCAACATGAGGAGGCTCTTAAACAAATTATGGACACGCTTAAGCGCCTTGCTTCAGGAGTTACGCAACTTGAGGGTCGTTTGGACCAGGTGTCCACACACCTCCTCAATCCTCCAGCTCCTGCTCCAGCTCCAGACTCCGCTCCAGCTCCTGACTCCGATCCGGACTCCGCTCCAGTTCTTCCACCCAACCATCCCCGTGAGCCCTTTATCCCCACACCTGCCAGGTACTCAGGAGTTTTAGGGACCTGTAGCCAGTTTCTCCACCAGTGTTCCTTAGTTTTTGACCAACAGTCTTTAACCTACTCCACTGATAGATCTAAGATTGCGTTTATCATGAGTTTGCTGTCGGATAAGGCATCTGCCTGGGCGCTGGCCTTGTCTGACAGCAGCTCTCCCCTATGTAGCTCAGTCCCTTTGTTTACAGCTGAGATGAAAGATTTTTGACCACCCCTTACAGGGCAAGGAGGCCAGTAGCCGGCTCCTTTCCTTGCAGCAGTGATCCAGCTCAGCCACCCAATACTCTGTAGACTTTCACATTCTCGCGGCTGAGTGTGGGTGGGATGAAAGGGCTCTACAGGGGGTATTCGTCAAGGGTTTGAGGGAGGAGGTCAAGGATGAGCTAGCGTCTAGGGACGAAACTTCTAGTCTAGACGAGCTAATCTCCCTGGCCATTCGCCTAGACAACCGCCTCCGTGAGAGACGAAGGGAGAGAGCAGCCAGGCCTAGTTCCCCTTTCCCCTCCCCTCGTCCCTGGTCTGCATGGCCACCTGCACCTTCTCCTCCTCCTCCTGGTCCACCTGTCTCCAGTGGCTCTCCATCAGCGGCCTCATCGCTCCCCAGCACAGAGGAACCCATGCAGCTGGGTAGGATGAGGCTCTCCCCAGCTGAATGCCATCGACAACGACGCCTTGGGCTCTGCATTTACTGTGGTCAGGCCGGCCACCTTCTTGCCCAGTGTCCAGTCTTGCCAAAAGAGCAGGCTCACCAGCCACAGGAGGGGCACTGGTGAGCCACACCACTGTTCCTTCCTCCCCACCTCAACGCTTTCAGCTTAAAGGTACTGTGTCTCGGTTTCAAGTTTCCTTTCCTGTGGAAGTACTCGTGGACTCTGGTGCTGATGACATTTTTATTATTTTATTTTATTGACTCTTGCCTTGTCTCGCAGTTTAAACTTCCCTCAGAACCCTTATCTACAGCTAAAGACGTATTTGCTCTTGATGGGAAGCTACTAGGTCGAGTAACTCACCGCACCACACCACTGTCACTGCTTCTCTCTGGTTACCATCACAAGTCTATTTCTCTTTTTATTATTTCCTCACCCACTACCCCTGTAGTGTTAGGTCTCCCTTGGTTAAAACGGCACAGTCCCCACATTGACTGGTCCACCTCGGCCATCATCAACTGGAGCTTTTTCTGTCACTTACACTGCCTTCACTCTGCTATTCCTACCACAGTCCCCTCTACACTGCCTCCACCCAGACCAGTTGACCTCACTCTTGTCCCTGTGCAATATCACGACCTCCAGGAGGTTTTCAATAAGAACCGTGCCCAATCCTTGCCACCCCACAGGCCCTATGACTGCGGCAAAAATTTGCTCCCTGGCGCCCCCCTACCATCCAGGAAGCTCTATAATCTCTCCAAACCAGAAAGGGAGGCCATGGAGACTTGCATCACAGACTCCCTTGCAGCCGGTCTTATTCGTCCCTCCTCCTCTCCTGTGGGGGCGGGCTTCTTCTTTGTGGACAAGAAAGACAAGACTCTTCGCCCCTGTATTGACTACAGGGGTTTAAACGACATTACAATACGTAACAAGTACCCCCTACCACTCATTGACTCTGCCTTCAGCTCCCTTCATGAGGCCACTGTCTTAACTAAGTTGGACCTTAGAAATGCTTACCATCTGGTATGTATTAAAGAGGGGGACGAGTGGAAGACGGCTTTTAATACCCCTCTCGGACATTTTGAATACTGCGTCATGCCTTTCGGACTAACCAATGCACCTGCTGTTTTCCAGGCCCTTGTTAATGATGTCCTGCGCGACATGTTAAATAAGTTTGTTTTTGTCTACCTTGATGACATTCTTATTTTCTCTCTGTCCCTTGAGGAACATGTCCAGCACGTCCATTTGGTTCTTCAGAGGCTGTTGGAAAACAGACTGTATGTTAAGGCTGAGAAATGTGATTTTCACGTGTCTTCTGTGCAGTTTCTTGGCTTCGTGGTGGAGAAGGGGCAGATCAGGACCGACCCAGCCAAGGTTCAGGCAGTGGCCGACTGGCCCACTCCTACTAACAGGAAGCAGCTACAGAGGTTTTTGGGGTTCGCACATTTTTACCGTAGATTTATCAGGGGCTACAGTAGTGTCGCGTCCCCACTAACCAAACTAACCTCTGTAATGACTCAATTCTTATGGTCCCCTGCAGCAGACGCTGCTTTTAGCAGACTGAAGTGCCTGTTTAACTCTGCCCCGTGCTCTCACCCAGATCCCGCTGCTCAGTTTGTGTTGGAGGTTGACGCTTCGGACACTGGTGTGGGAGTGGTTCTCTCCCAGCGTTCCACCTCCGACCAGAAGCTACATCCCTGCGCCTTTTTCTCACGCCGACTCACGCCAGCAGAGAGAAATTATGATGTTGGGAACCGGGAGCTTCTAGCGGTCGTGCTGGCCCTCCAAGAGTGGAGGCATTGGCTGGAGGGGTCCACCTTTCTTTTTATTGTCTGGACTGACCATAAGAACCTCTCCTACCTCCGTTCTGCCCGCAGGTTGAATTCTCGCCAGGCCCGGTGGGCTTTGTTCCTGGGCCGTTTCAACTTCAGCCTAACCTACCGGCCCGGCTCCAGGAACTCCAACCCAGACGTCCTGTCTCGCCAGTTTGCACTTCCGGAGGGGGAGCCAGGTGGGAGATCGAGAGGTTGATACAGGAGGCCCAAGAGGACCACCCGGATCCTGAAGGCTGTCCACCCGACTGGCTGTTTGTGCCCCAGCCTGCCAGGTCCCCGGTACTCCAGTGGGGACACGCCTCCAAGATAGCTGCCCACCCCGGTTTCCACCGCACCCTAGCCCTATTGCAACAGCGATTCTGGTGGCCCACTATGTCCGTTGACACCAGGGAGTACGTCTCCGCCTGCTCCGTCTGCACATGCAGCAAGGCCTCTCACCACCCTCCTGCTGGCCTCCTTTGCCCACTTCCCATTCCTCATCGGCCATGGTTACATATCGCTGTGGATTTCGTCACGGGCCTGCCCCCCTCCGAAGGTAACACCACTATTCTGACTATTGTTGATAGATTCTCCAAGGCTGTGCACTTCATTCCCCTGTCCAAGCTTCCCTCAGCCCTGGAGACCGCTACTCTGCTCATCCAACATGTGTTCCGGCTGCATGGCATCCCTCAGGACATTGTTTCGGACCGAGGCCCCCAGTTTTCTTCTCAGATCTGGCAAGCCTTTTGTCGGGCTCTGGGGGCGTCGGCTAGCCTCTCCTCGGGATACCACCCTTAAACTAATGGCCAGACGGAGCGGGCCAACCAGGACTTGGAGACAGCTCTCCGCTGCGTGACGTCTCCCAACCCCGCCTCCTGGTCCACCCACCTTCCGTGGGTAGAATACGCCCACAACACCCTGGTTTGCTCCGCCACAGGTATGTCTCCCTTCATGGCTTGTAATGGTTTCCAGCCCCCACTTTTTCCCTCGCAGGAGGCGGACTCTGCTGTGCCCACCAGGTTTGGCGAGAAGCCCGAGCAGCCCTCACCCGCACAGCAGCTCGGAACAAGAGGTTGGCAGACCTTCAGCGGACCCCGGACCCCAACTATCAGCCCGGGCAAAAGGTTTGGTTGTCCTCTCGGGACCTCCCCCTACAGACTGAATCCCGGAAACTGGCACCTCGATTCATCGGCCCTTATGAAATCGACCGGGTGATAAACCCCACTGTGGTAAGGCTGAGGCTCCCGCCTGCCCTAAAGGTACACCCGTCCTTTCATGTTTCACTCCTGAAGCCCGTTTCCACCAGCCCCCTGTCCTCTCCAGCCGAACCTCCTCCACCCCCCCAGATCATCGATGACCACCCTGCCTTCACGGTCCGTCGTCTGCTGGATGTGCGGAGGCGGGGCCGAGGTTTTCAATACCTGGTAGATTGGGAGGGGTATGGGCCAGAGGAACGTTCCTGGATCAAGCGTTCCCTCATCCTTGACCCCAGTCTGTTAGGAGACTTTTACTCGCAGTACCCCGAGAAGCCTGGTAGGCCGCCAGGCGGCGTCCCTTGAGGGGGGGGGTACTGTGAGGGTTCTGTGTTGGTGTTTTTGCCCTGCCTGTTTTTCCCCGCCTCTTTGTTCCTCCCCCGCTGCAGGGCTTGGCTGACGGGGCTGACGAGGCACACCTGCAGCTGTTCAATCATACCACCTCTATATATACACCTGGTCTTGGCCCTTCTCCCCTGCCAGATAATTCCGTCTTGTCGGTAGAGCTGACCGTGTTCTCCTCGTGAGTTTTTGCTGCAGCCTTAGGTTTGCCCACTGTGCTGACATATTTATCCCTTGTATGCCTTTTCAGTTCTTTGTACCTCGCCGCCTCGTTCCTGAGTTTGCCCCGAGACGTCATTGCCTGAGTTCCTGAGTTTCCCCCTGTGCCTGAGCGTCTTCTGGCGGTGGAATTTCTCCGGTGTCTTGCCAGCCACTTGTTGCTTTTTACTTGTGGAGCTTTTTGTTTAAATAAACATTTTTTGCACCTGCCACGCCTGCCTGTCTCTGCTTCGGGGTCCAGCTGTTAGTAGGCCCACAACAAGCAGAAAGGAACACACCATTTCGGGCCTTCATATAGGCTGTTGGCTCACTTGACTTTACGAGGATTGACCTTTTATTTTGTATTTAAGATGTGTCATCTTCTTGGAGCTGGGGGAGGAAAGGAGAATAATGATTAGTACATTTGTGTTACAGTCAGCATACAGTGTACATTGAAGGCATAACTCACCTCCCACTCAAGATTTTTTATTTCAAGGTCCAATTTTCTAATTATCCTCTCTTTTTATTTCGGACCTCAGTGCAAGGTTTTCCATCTTATTCTTCTTGTACTGCATATCTATATCTGCCAGTTGGATTTGGCCCGGAGGTGGTTATTATTATTATTATTATTATTATTATTATTATTATTAGCTCATCTATTTATCAAAGAGTTATACAGTCTGATGGAGTTACATTTACACAGTTTCACTCATATCTGCAGTCCATTTGATCAAAAATTCAACTGATTCATAATCAGAGTTCAACTGCATTTTTGGAGATGTGAATTAACTATTTTGATTGTAATTGTGACGTTTCAGCGGAGAGGTGAGTGTGTAACTGTGCACTACTTACGCATTCAGGCGGTCAGCAATACTTTGCCACGCTTTTTCTCTTTACTCTATCACGGTGTTGCCTTTCTTTTTAAGTATGTCTTTTACCTCCTCGTATGCCTCATGAGGATTTCTGCCTCCGGCGGGGAAAAGTAAGCTGCTCTACTTGCCATGGTGAATCAGTGAATCTGTGATTGGTGGCGGGGTCTACTTGAGGGAGCCGTGAGCGCGCACTTATCCAGGATTGGTTTCACCTGGCTTGATGAATCCGTGTCTGCTCATCCTGGCTTGGTCTTTGTGCAACCAATTAAGCCTGGACGCTCTTGTTTTGGATTCACTGAGCTCAGCTCAGTCACTTATCCTGGATGTCTTAATCCTACTTTTGTGCAACGGGACCCTGGGGAAACAGGACAGTGATAATACACACATAGCATCCAATAAAATCTGTTGTTCAATATCTGACTGCTTGTATTGCCTTATGACTGATGAAAAATTTGCCTTGTTGTGTGCAGTAGAATTTTGATGCATCGCAATGCATCGTAGAATCGAATTGAATCAAATCGTTGCCTGATGGATCGTAATCGAATCAAATTGTGAGGGCAGTGCCAATGCGCACCCCTATTAAGAAGTTAATGTTGTGGATGTAGATGTGACAGGTATTGAGGATGGAGCTCTAAGTGAAAAGCTCCTTGATAATGTTTTAAATAGTGTGAATGTGTCTCCAAAGCAGAGGACAGGAGGAGGACAGTCACATACAACACATACGTTCCTCTCTTCTGGACTGAACACGTTTGATTTGTCAACTGGATTAAATATTCAGGCTTTGACACTAATGGATGCAGATGTAGTTTTAGTTTAGTTTTATTTATGACCTTGACCTATTGATTGATCTGTGTTTTCTTGCTTCATCTTGATGTGATTTGGTATCACGTCTGGTGTTTCGGGGGCTGTTTGTGTATCTGTTCTTTTCTTTCCCCTGGAATGATGTTGTTTGTGGAGGTCTGGTGAGTTGGATGATGTCTCTGTTGGGATGTTGATGTCTTGTGCTGCTACATGATGTTGGTCAACATGCTGGAAAGTTTGATTTGTTGTGAATTAGTTTGTCATGAGGGACGAGTCGTGTAAATGACCAGACACCAAAATAAAATATGTGTTCATTCAGCTGGTTAGTCCACAACTGTGACTGTACAGAGTTTATATATGATGTTCTGTTTCTCTCCACACACCACAATGAATTTACTCCTCAGTTACACAGAGTAAATCTACTTTACTGTATTATTCTCATCAGCAGGTATCTGCAGACTTTTAGCAGATAAACTCCACATCAGTAATGTATGACTGTGTTTCTGTTGTTGACATCATGTCATAACTAAATGTTCCATTCTTGTTTCAGTGTCTCTCCCTGGTTTAAAGGTTCAGCAACGTTCTTTGTGAATCTGTTCTGTGCAGCAGCAGAGAGAGAACAGCAGACAGGAGAGAAGATACTGGAGCTGTTATCATCAGTGTGCAGATATGAAACATTCCCTTTTGGTAACAGATACATTCATGAGCAATATCCCAGTGGTTTCCTGCTGGATCTGTGCTCCCACCTGAAGGACTATGAGACTGAAACAGTCCTGAGAGTCTTTCCATCATTACAGTCAGTTTTCCAGTCAGCTCCTGCAGTCTGGTCCATAAACCTCTCAGAGACAAAGAGCTCCATCCTCCTGGAAGTGCTGAAACTCCAATCAGAAAAGAAACAAGTGAAGCTGACAGGCTGCTCACATGAAGAGAGTGAAGTGAGGAGTTTCCTACAGTGTCTGCCTCATATCTCACAGCTCAGGTAAGACTGACAGATAATGTACATTTAAAAACATTTTTTTTTGCAACTCCAGAAAACTTTTTTTTTTTCCCTCTAAGGAATTTTAGTTCTTACTAACCCTTTCGTACAAACTAGTAGAACAGCCAGTAAAATATATATTCACTGGAGTTTGTCTGTTAAAGGTGAAACTGTCTCTGAAGTTCTTGATTTATTAGAAGAGTTCTGATTGGAAGAAAAGTGCCTCCACAAATTAAATGTGGAGGTGGAGGAGTTTAAACAGCAAGCGCAGGCTAAATGCTCCCAGTCATGTCCTTGGATCAAACCACAGCTAAGAGCTTATTGTTTATTTAACAAAGATTATAGATGTGAAGAATATGTTGAGTACAATTAGTCTGACAGTCAGAGATCACTATGTGTGAAGTTGCACATTAAACAGGAAGATACAGAGGTGTGGCAGCAGATGAAGGAGCTGTGAACACTGAGACCTGAATGAGGTGGAGAATGACATTCATTTGACTTCATACTGTCCTTTATATCAGGATTCATGACCAGTCCTGTTTAAGAAGTTAATGTTGTGGATGTAGATGTGACAGGTATTGAGGATGGAGCTCTAAGTGAAAAGCTCCTTGATAATGTTTAAATAGTGTGAATGTGTCTCCAGAGCAGAGGACAGGAGGAGGACAGTCACATACAACACATACGTTCCTCTCTTCTGGACTGAACACGTTTGATTTGTCAGCTGGATTAAATATTCAGGCTTTGACACTAAAGGATGCAGATGTAGTTTTAGTTTAGTTTTATTTATTGACCTATTGATTGATTTGTGTTTTCTTGCCTCATCTTGATGTGATTTGGTATCACGTCTGGTGTTTCGGGGGCTGTGTTTGTGTATCTGTTCTTTTCTTTTCCCCTGGAATGATGTTGTTTGTGGAGGTCTGGTGAGTTGGATGATGTCTCTGTTG
>CAEMYA010000072.1:33714-77443 GCA_903131615.1 Diplodus sargus
TCTGGTCTTTTTCTAGACTCTTCGGGAACAACATTAAGGACACAACTCCTTTTAAGAAACACAAGCAGTTTGAAATCTGGTGAATCAGCCGTCAGTGTGGTGGAGATGTGCTGATCAGGGAATCATTGATGTCTAATGATGGTTAGATGATGATGTGTTACTGTTTTGGTGGTGGATAGTTTATAATACGGTTCCTTCATGTTCCACACGGTGATCTCTGCTTCACAGATGAGAACATCAGGACTCTCGCTCTGTTTTATAGATGGATTCAGACGGCAGCTCGTCTGGAGGCCGACAGCAGCCAGCAGTGTTTACAGTAATTATCTGGAGATGACGACTCTTCTCTTGTTCATCAGATACTGTAGATTCTTCTTTAATGTGTTCATATTTATGTGATAACTCTCAGGTTTTACACGTCAGATTGTTCTGTTGGGTCCACGATTACATTCTGTTTTTATTGGAACAAAACAAATAGAGGACATAACTGTTACTTGGTTTTATGAGTTGGCCTAATTTATCATTTTGTATTTTGTTATAAGAACTTTATGTGTTTTTACTTTGTGACATTATATTTGTGTGTTTTGTGATGAATGTTGAGTTCAGTGTGGAGAAGAAAGAGTCATGATGCAATAAAGGTGCTTTCAGGATCATTGTTTTTGTGTTTGATTCATGTGAAGTGGCTGTAACACTTTAATCTCCCTTTGGAATTAATGAAATACTCTATCCATCAACCAGTGTGTCATATAACTGGCAGTTTCAAAAGTGGTATTTACTCTGTTGTAGTAGTAGCTATAGCCACATACATTTTAAGCTAATAATTGGCTAATCACCATACTTTGGTTTTGTAGAAATTGCATCGTTGCTGTACCCTGTGCTGGTTAAAAATTACAAAAGTAATAATTCAGAGTAATGTAATCTTTTCAAATGTTTCTCTGTTCCCTTATTTCCCACCTCTTACCTCCTATATGTAACGTTACTGTATTTGTTTATTATTCAAGTTTGTCTTTTGCATCCCTCGGGATCAACTCGTCTCCGTCCTCCTCGCCCTCTGTCATCTTTCCATCAAGTTACGTAAACTCACTCGAGCTAACCTGTCTGTATTCCCCTGCAGCAGAGACGTTGTAGGTAAAGATTGGTCCGTGGTGTCACCGTCATACGGAAGTGCTTCTGTCGGCTCCATTTTCTTTTTTTTTTTTTTTTTTTTATTTAATGAACAATTTAAGTGTACAAAATCAAGGTATACAGTAACAATCAGCACATTGAGGATATAAATGATAATTAAATCAAAGAAACAAAAAATAAATAATAAATACACAAGTGAAATAAAATGATAAATGTAATAAATTAACAGTTCATACAGAGGTTTCAGGGAAGAACTTTTCATAATTACTCAATAAGGCATTGCTTTTTTCTTTATTTATCAAATTCAGAGATTTAAGTAAAGATTTCATTTCCAGGAGAAAGGGGGCAAACTTTGCGAATTTCTGTTTGTGAATAAAACATTTGGCATACAGGATAACAAAGTTCATTAGATGTTCAAGAGCCTTATCATCTGGGTTGGCATAGTAGCAAATAACATCTTCAACGGTAAGAGAGTAGACAACATTAGCAGCATAAAAAAAATGAGATTCAACATCACTCCAAAACTTTTTAGATATATCACAATAGAAAAACAAATGTGAAGTTGTTTCTGTATTATGATTACAAAAAGTACAAGAAACATCAACATCCACAAACTTAGCAATAATACTATTAACTGGGTATATCTTATGCAGTGTTTTAAAATGTACTTCTTTAGCCTTGTTAGATATGCAATATTTGTGGGGTAGAAGCCAAGCTCTTCTCCAGTTTATGTCTTCTATTTGGGACCTCCAGTAAAACTTTCCTCTAGGTACAACTCTATTCATTCTTTGAAAACACTGGCGAATATGTTTGTTATTACACTTTCTGTCTGTTAGTTCAATTCCATTCAGCATCAGTACAGGCTGACCTTCTGTCGGCTCCATGTTCACGGCCGTGTATGGCGGTGGCGTCACTGACTGATCCTTTTATTTCAGACCGCAGCAGAAAGTTCCGCTGCGCTGAGCTTCAGAGATGTTTGGAAAAATGTAGCTTGTGTGGACGCTACCGTGCTACTTGGTCAATAAAAGAGCTAAGCTAAGGTTTCTCAGAGATGGAGGCAGTGGGGTTATAGAGCGCTGAACCATCAGCAGCTGGACTTTTACTGCAGTGTGAGGATGTGACAAAGTTTAATTATAGTAACTAATTGCCTTACACATATTTTAATTAGATGTAAGATGACAACAGTTGTGATCCAGCCCCTCAACCAGCTCTGTGAACCCATCTATCCCTAGCTGAGCTGTGTGAGGCTTGTTTGAGCTATCTTGCTGAATGGTTCCATCCTTCCATCCCTTCTTCACCCTGTCAGGACTTGAACACAGCAAAAGGAAAGGCCTGACACTGGGACTTGAACCTGCAGTCTCTGTCCATGGGACACTCACTCTACCAACTGAGCTAAACAGCACACTGGTTTGCTGAACTTTTAAAACAAACTCTAGACTTATAAGAGTTAATCCCACTGAGTCATCAAGTTTCATTACATCCAATAATGAAGTTTTGAGTCGTGAATAACATTTGACAAAAGACAAAATAAGATTTGAGGACTGTGGTTAAAATGCTACTGGTGTAGAAAACAAACACCAGACGCTCTAAAATCTAAATCAGAGGCTCGTCAGGGTTCACAAAGGCTCGCTTGTATCTCAGTGATTCACACTGTGGATAAAACACAGAGCACCAGTCAGATCTGTTAGCTCAGGCTGATAGAAGCCTGGTTAGCAGTCCTGAGGTTGTGGGCTCAAGTCTTGTTTGGGTTCAATTATTATAATAGTTGGACTAAAAAGCTGAAACTCAAAAGCGTCCAGAGAAGAAGTCCAAATGTGAAGTGGACCCTGCAGTACGGTGGGTTCAGTAACCGGCTGGCAGCAGGATACATTAGGTTTGGAAGTTATGAGGTTGTGGGTTTGATTCTTGATTGCTTTTTCAAGTGTTGATGTTCAAAAGAGTGAAATGTGACAGAAACGAAGAGCATCTGTCAGAACCAGTAGCTCAGGCTGATAGAGGTCTGGTCAGCAGTCCTGAGGTTGTGGGTTCAAGTCTTGTTTGGGTTTGATTCTTACAAAACTCAGTGAAGTTTGAAGTAAGGAATGAAAAGCGCCCAGAGAAGAGGTTCCTGTGCCCGGGTGCTTGGCAGTGCGGTGGGTTGTCGTCCTGGCTTACAAAGCCGCTACCACAGGTTCGACTCCGGCCGGCCCGTCCAGACCCGGAGCCTTGGGAGGGGGCCGTGTCCTCTCCCGAGGTTTCCCAGAGGTGGAAGCAGGGGGTTATAGAGTGATGGACTATCAGCAGCTGAACTTTTACTGCAGTAGTGATGTGAGAAAGTTTAAGAATCATAGTCTTACATTTTAATTATGTACTAACTAATTGCATTACACATATTCTAATTAGATGTAAGATAACAGTTGTGATCTATGTGAATCTTGTTTGAGCTACTTATATTGCTGAGCAGCTCCCTCTGTGCCCTGTCAGGGCTTGGAGTTCCCATGTGTTCCATGTCCTTCCCTGCCAGTGACTCATGCTGGGACCCTGCCAGCTCTGGACAACAACCTGCTATGTGAGCCCATCTATCCATACCTGGCTGTGTGCTGCTCATCTTGCTGAGCAGCTCCCTCTGTGCCTCTTCACCCTGTCAGGACTTGAACCCATGTCCTTCCCTGTCAGCGACTCATGCTGGGACTCTGCCAGCTGCTTATCTCACTGAGCTACGCAGGCTGGACCACGATGTTGAATTTCTCATATTTCTATGAAGAGGAGCAGACGTGGAAAATCAAACCTCAATGTGATTAAAACCTTCTATTGGTCTTTATTGATTATTGAGAACTCTGCCAGGACTTGAACCTGGAGCTGCTGCAGTTTCAGTACATAAGACACCCGCTCTACCAACTGAGCTAAACAGCACACTGGTTTGTGGATCATTCTCCTTGAGAACCGCTGAACTTTGGTAGGTCAGAGTGTTTGGAACTCAGTCATTTGAAGAATGAAGATAAAGTGCGTTTATTCTTTTTTTTCATTCAAATCTTTCATGTTTGCAGCATGTGGTCCAGGGTTACTTCCTGGCAAAATGGCCGTCTATCAAACAGGAAGTGGGAGACTTGAATTTATACTCAGGGGAACCCAGATTTGTACAAACTAGTCTTTTTTATCTTTTTGGAGAAAAAAAAATCTCTGGGATCTCGTCACAGACAAAACATCATTATCATGCCTGATGAAAGTTCTGATTTTACGAGACACGTGGCAGATGTAATATCCTGTCAGATCACAAGATGTCAGCAAACAGCAGCTTTAAACTGGTTTCTGCTCACAGTTGCTCATCTGGAAGCGAGTGTCCAGGTTGTGTCACCATCCCAGCAGCCTGAAGGACAAACAGGATGTTAACATGATGAAAGAAGCTCCATCAGAAATGAAACTTTAAACATTTAGAAGAAAAAAGCTCTCACGCAGGTTTGATGGTGTCCTTGTGTTGGCAGGCAATATGCTCTTCAAAAGGCCTTACTTTTAATTGTGATGTCTTTATAAGCTAAAAAATACATCACCTTTTTAGTTATACCAGCACAAGAATCCAACCCTGTCCCTGTGTGGAGCCCTGGGTGGTGAACTGGACACACAACAATATATGTAGTTCTAGTTATGTTCTGTGTATGTGTGTGTGTGTGTCCCTGGCTGTTGTGTGTTTGACAGAACCTGTACTGCCTTTAAGAAAAAGAAGCAGTTTGAAATGTGGTGATTGGACGCTGACATCAGCTGTCGTCGGGTTATTTAACCTTGATATGAGGCCTGATGTCCCTCTTGATTATCTAGGATCACTATCTCTGGTCTTTCAGGTGGTTAAATTATGTCAGTCTGTCAGATTTTCTAAGTTTATCTGAATTGCAACCTGGAACGCACCAATACGACATTTGAGCTTCTCACCCTGAATAACCGAATAAGTTCTGTATGTTGCTCAACAGTTTGTTTAAAAATAGTGAGATGAAATTACTACTAAACTACAAGGCAAACACTATATTATCCCTGCAGAAAATGCTGCTAAAAGTTCTCGTACTGCAGTTGTGGTGCTGCAGTAATATGGTCACATCAGGTCAGACAACATGTTTAGAATTTCTAGCTTGATTGACAGGACTGTTTGTATGGAGGCCGAGAGCAGCCAGTAGTGTTCGCTTATAATTATCATGATTTAGATTTTTCTCTTATGGTGTTTTCATACATTGCTCTGTTGGGATCATAACTATGTTTGAAGGATGTAACAAATGAAGGATGTAACTTTTTTAAATCAATATTTTTAATATTTGCAATTTTGTATCTTTTTGTATTTTGTGATAACTTTCTTTTTGTATTCTGGGAAGCATTATTAGTTCAATGACTGGTCGGAGTAATGATGCAATAAATTAATGAGAAAATGTTTGAAACGTTTTGATAAAAGCAAATTATTTCAAGAAAGAGTTCCTAAAATGTTGATCCAACTTTAATTTGCGGTGGAGTTTAATTGTTTTGAGCTTTTCATAAGAAAAACCTCACTGTTTCTGCACATTCATATTGTTTATTTTGCGACACATTTGTACAGTTAACATTCAATACAATTATGTTTATAGTGTTGAAGAGATGCCAACACGCACTCTGGAACCAGTTCTTGCTGGAAAACTGGTTTCAGAGCGGCACCAGCACTAGAGCAAAGACTCTCTTCAGCCAGGGGGGGTGTCATCGTCACCGAGGACCCACAAAAACTGAAGTTGCCTCCATATGTAGTAAACATGTAACATTTATTTTGCATGTGATAATCAGGATTGTTTCCTGACTGAGGAACCAATGGGCTTGAAGCTGAGCGCTGCAGACGGGCATCACTTACAGAAAACTCAAATGTCAAATATTCTTTTTAAAAAACATCAGTTATTTACTTTCGAGCAGGTGATACTGCAGGTGGTTTTGTTTGGCTCGGGATCAAGTCAACATACTTCCAACATTTGAAAACCGAGAGGTTTGCTTCCATGTGACGACGCCCTTCATCAGCCCGCCCCGTTTCCTGGTGCGACAGGACAAGAATCCAAGCAGCTGTCATTAGTACTCATTCATCAGTCCACTCACAGAAGCTACTCATCTCCACTGCCACCTGACTCAGGTAAGTACACCCTGTGTGGAGTATAAGTTTCAGATATAATTGAATTAGAAAAGGTGAACTGATTTGCATGTGGAATCCTGCAGAGAGGCGTCTTCTGTCTTTTTGTTGAGATATCGTTAAAGAGGAAACAGCTGCACAGATGTGATCAGCTCGACTCGACAGAAAACCAAATTCTACTTTTATTTTTATCAAATTCAACGTCAGAATCCAGAAGAAAGTTCTGACTGTTTTTTAGCACAAACACTGAGGAAAAAGTCAGAGCAGTGTTGTATTAGACACTAAGATGAAAGGTTGCGTATTATTGAAAACTGACAGGGTTGAACTGAAAAGTCAAGGTTTGTTTTTGTTTCTGAGAAGGTGATTCTTGCCAGATAATGTCTCACTTGCAGAAACTGTATCTGCTTTTATGTTTTTTAATGAGGTGTCACCTGCCGTGCCTGCAGTTTTCAAGTCGAACTGGTTAAACTGAGCTGTTAACAGGCCCCTCCCTGTTTTCTCTCATTTAGAGCTGTAATTAAGGAGCATCCTGCCCTCCAGACAAACGCCAAGAAATGTTTGGCAGCAGTTCAGGTATGAAACTCTTCTCGTGTTTGTTCTCTGTTGTATCAATTTATTGAACGCACTACCTTCTCTCTGAGTATTGTCCTGGTGAAACGGTCGTTTATCGAAGTGGTCGCTTTATTCTTGTAATAAATCTTTTGTATTGGTGCTCCAACAGGCAAGCCTGCCCACGGCTACGACCTGGGGCCTGATCCCCGCGAGGACCCCAAACCTCAGGGAGGTCACGACGAACGCCATGGAGGAGACGGTCGCCATGGAGGAGACGGTCGCCATGGAGGAGACGGTCGCCATGGAGGCGACGAACGCCATGGAGGAGACGAACGCCATGGAGGAGACGAACGCCATGGAGGAGACGAACGCTTTGACCTCGAGGATTGCCTTGAAGGAGACGAACGCCATGGAGGAGACGAATGCTTTGAAGGAGACGAACACCATGGAGGAGATGAATGCTTTGAAGGAGACGAACGCCATGGAGGAGACGAATACTATGAAGGAGATGCCAGGGGACAAGATCGCTATCGAGATGACTATAGGGAGGATCGCCATGGGGATGATCACTATAGGGATGATCGCCATGGGGATGATCACTATAGGGAGGATCGCCACGGGGACGATCGCTATGGGGATGATCACCAGAGGCGACACAGCCCTGTCTACGATGACGACCACCAGAGGAGGCGCAGCCCTGACCGTGAAGACCGCGAACACGGAGGCGACTACAGCCCTCGTCGTCGCAGTGGGAGTCACGGCAGTGGCAGTGGAGGCGGGAGCGGCAGCGGCAGCGAGGACGACGGGCACGGTGGCCGCCGTAAAAAGCACGGTCGCAAGCATGGTGGAGGTCATGGTGGAGGTCATGGTGGAGGTCATGGTGGAGGTCATGGACGTGGACGTGGTCGTGGTCGTGGTCACTGGTAGACAGGTGAATACAGGTGAGACACAAAGTTAATGAAAGGCCCTGAACACCTCCTCTGTCAGAGTTCCACTGTATTTACCTGACTGTGTTTGTTGTGTCTCATCGTGTCTTCCAGGCAGCCGGCGGCCTCGCTGACCACCACACCTCCTCCGATGCTCCTCCTGCCACGCTCTCTCTGAAAACAGGCTTTGGTTGTTTCTTTTAGTGGAGGGAACGTGCATGTAAACCTGTCTGCAGACATTGGACGTCAGCCAAACCGACTGACAAGATGGCTGCTAGGAAACTGCATAAACAAAATAGTTAACATACTGTTCTGCATCAGCGTGGCTGGAGGGAGAGAGAGGTGCACGTGCAGTGGAAACGCTGAAATTCTGACCTACTATTGAATAAAACAGTTTGAGAACAACTGGAAAAAGTCTGTTTTTGTTTTTCTTTACGCTGAATCCAAATGTCTACCAACAACTATCACTGTAATCACTGATGATGCATTGTTTAATGCAGTGAGTGTTTTCTGTGAATGATACAAACAAACCGAAAGAAACTCACAATTATGACTTTTAACACATTATTTTAAATGTATTTCGTAACCTTCCATAAATCAAACGACCCTCTGTCGTGCTTTTTCTGCTCTGAGAAGTGTTTTGTCTTCGACTGGCCTCGAGGTGTCTCACGACGCTGGAAACATTATGAGACTGTAACTCTGCACAGAGTCGATGAATCTTTGAGCAGCGCTGCCAGTTTTCAGCCACATTTGACGGGCGGTGGGAGATGATTTCCCTCCATAAGTACAGCCTGCGTGGGCCAAGTGACGAAACTACCACTTTCATTTTACTGTCTTTGCAATTAAAAGACTCAGAACAGGAAATGGAACAAAAAGTTTGGGATCTGACCCGAGGCAAGCTCTGTTATAAATATTTAAACATGCTGCATTTAATGTCTGTTATGTTTAAAAGCTATTTCGGCGCCTTGTTTATCAGTGTGTCTCTGTTTCTACCCTGAACTGACGTCTCTCTTGTTTCCAACTCGTCTGAAGATAATCTGAGAACCGTTGACAGACAGACGACAGTCTGAGGTGGAGACGGCTTCTTCCCAGTTAGTTCCCGTCATTTCCCAGCATCCTCTGGGAGAGTCCCGCCCTCTGGATTACAGAGGTGAGCTTTGTAATTTAACATGTTAATGACACGCTCCAGCACACAGCCGTCATTAAAGCTGTAAATCTGACGCGTCTGAATTCCACCCGTCCTCCTTTTAACGTCTTCTCTTTAGATCTCCTTTCTTTATTATTTTATTTATCTTTAAAACGTTGTGTGTGTTTTTGTTTTAGCAGTCTGGTTTGAAAAATGCCACAAAATCAGATGAAAGCAGCATGAAGAGACTCTCTGCCAGGATCTGCTGGCTGCGTTCACTGGTTTTACACTGACCTGCAAATTTAACTACAAAAAAATAATAATTATGTTTCTTCAGAAAATGTGATTCATCCCGTCTGTCACAATCCGATTTGTCTCAGCATCTGTGAAATCCCATCTGTGGCTCCCGTCTGAGAGCCACAGATGAAATAAGTGGCGCCGACAGTCGGAGCTTCGCTGCCACCTACACAGAAAACACACCGAGCAGATTCTCTGGTTTCAGAGGAGGTCGAGCGGCAGCAGCTGTTCGTCTCCGATCGCAGCAGAATTCAGCTTTCATGACACAACATGTCCAGTTTCAAGTTGTTTCACATCGTTTACTTCCCTCCCTCCTCTGTCTTCTTCCTGCTCTATCATGATTGCAGTTTTTCTGGTGGTTCAGGGTTTTAGTTGAAGTGTTAATTGTTTTGTTTTTTTGTAAGTTTCATCCTCATGTGTCGTTAAACTTCCTGTCTTTGTGTTTTTCCCGACTTAATCTGTGCATTCATGTGCTGAATGATCCAAGCGGAGGAATTTACACGAAAACCCTCTGAAGTTTTGCTTTAAAGTCTCCTGAGAAGGAAAAAAAATCTCCTGAGAAAAATCTTAATTTTTCTGAAAACTAATATATGTAAAAATAAAATAAATAAACAAATAAAAAATTGCCTGGCAAAATAATTTTGCTGATCATTTTTAATTTTAAATATTTTTTCCTATAAACATCTCCTAAGAAACATTCTGAGAACATTTTTAGTTCTTCTGAAAATAAAAATCTGTTAAAAAAAGAAAAAGAAACTTAGAAAATAAATACATTTATCCCCATTTTTATTTTTCTAAAAAAAACAAAAAAAAAAAAACTCTTGAGATGAAAAAAATTATTGGAAAAATTCTGGAAAATAAATCAGAATTTTTGGGTTTTCCAGAAATTGGAAAAATTATTTGCCAATTTTGATTTTTTTTTTCATGTTGTGGTTTTGGGTCCATTTAGGGCCCCTGTATATATTATATGTCGGCTCTGTGCCACGTTTCAGACAGTTTTGAAGTAAATAATAAACATTATGTCATTTTAACACCCTGCGACTCTTCTTAAAGAACACGAGACTTGAACTTGGCATTAATGCAGCAGCATGAAAATGAGTTTTTCCTCATTCCACTTTAAATGACTCGCTGGCGGCTCTAGTTTGTCTCCTCTCCGACTCTCCGACTCTCCCGGCCTGTAATTAAAATGATAATGAGCCACGTTTCAAGCGAAGCCTCGAGCGTGACGTCAGCAGTGACTCACCGTTCACCCCGACACTCAGCGGGCACGAGGAAACACAGACGGATTAGCCTCCGCCTGAACCGACAACCCCCAACACACTCCACAGTGTGTGTGAGCGATGACTCAACACCAGCTGCAGCTGCACATAAAGGTGGAATTTGCATTTTAATAAGAAGAGTTAATTTTTGCACAGAAGAACAGACATAATGAAGTTCTCAGAGCCGAGTGGAGGAGATTCTCTCAACAATGACAGACGACATCGTCTCATTTCTACCTGCTCAAATCATTTGAACTGAATCAAAGCAGAGACTCGATCTGATCAAGACTTAAGACACGATCTGAGTAAAACCAGGACTGAGGGAGGACTTGGCCTGGGCATCAAAACCACAAACCAAGACAAGACCTGACAAAGAAACAAGAGCGTAAACTCAGAGACTGGAGCAGCTGGTGTGAGGCAGCGCTGCTGTCATCAGGCTGATTTCAGACCTTAAAGCCTCTGTTGACTCAACACAAGCTGCCTTCACTGACACTAAACAGTGAACTGAGGTTATACAACCACAGATTCTGTCTGCAGGAGAAGGACTGAACACGACCTTCAGCAAAACACTGGACCACAAATCTCACACAAAAAGAAAAAATATTCTCCAGATTAATAAAAGTCAGGAGCTGAGACAGATTATCCTGATGAAACCTTTTCTCTCATCAGTTCTCAAGTCACAAACACAGAAGAGGAAACTGTTCTGACCAGATTTTTTTTAAATGGATGACCAGAACGACCTCGTGGTTTCCATACAGACTGCTGTGTTAATATTCTTCACGAGTAACTTCAGTACAAACACAGCAGAATCGTCGACACATTTCCAGCCTCCTTTAAAGAAATAAAACTATCTCCCTGCTGCACATCCAGACACACGAGCGGATTTTAAAGCATGTTAACGTTCTTGTTCTCTGGCGCTCAAAGCTTCTGCACGCTCAGCGGAAAAAAAAAATGCAGCGGCCCCTCCGTTTTCAGATGGCGAGGGCGGAAGAGTGAAGGATTATCGCCATCCAGGAGAAGACGCAGATGAAACAGAAAATCCTGTTTACGGCCTCCCACAGAAACACAGGGAGGAAACGTCTGGAGGCACACGAGATGAGTCGCTCTGCAGCATGTTTTTGCCTTTTTATCATTTCCTCTTTGATTATTTCAGTCTGACTTCATTCAAATCAATGAATTCTTTATTACAGTGAGAGGAAAAATGTTCTTGATCAACAATTTAAGGCTTTAAATATTTCTTTATGTTTCAGAGACCAGTGACCTTTAATCTCCACCTACAGAAACGTTTGACATCTAAGTAAATCCTTTAACTTCCAGACGGTTTAATTCCCTTATTTCAGGAACACAACATCTAAATAACATCTTCCTCCTCGGTGATTACACTTTGACACGAGAGCAGCTCAAACCATGATAATAAGATGTTGTGACCGCAGAAGAAAAGGTAAATCTGGCATGAGACAGACGAGGCCAGAAAACAACCGCGAGGAAAACATGTACTCTGTATTTTTAACCAGCTTTATTTACAGCACTCAGAAGTCACGCTTTAGGAGGATATAAAGAGACGTCTGCCGTTACCATGACGTCAGTTGGTTAACTCACTTTGCCGAATTATCCGTTAGCACTTCCTGTTTGCAGCGTAGTCATGACTGTACAGAAAACTATCACCGACTTACTGTGAGACTGAAGAAAACTTAAAAACGTGAAACTTCTAAGGCAAGTTCTGCACACGTGAGGAGCGTCTTTTTGTCAATTTTCTTCTGATTTCTTACATATTGCACTTTTAATTTAAGCAACATCAAACTTTCTTGTAGTAAACAAGTTAAAATGTCATTCAGATAACAAAGTGTTAGCAAAGATAAAGAATATATACAGTTGCAGCAGGTTTCATCAGGTAAATATGAATATTTTATATTATGAGTTATAACGTAAATCATTCTTAGCAGTAACTCACATTGTAAGCAGCATTTATCTGAGAGCGGCTGCGAATCACTCGACCCTGATTAAAGCTTTACAAAGCAGACAACACACACGTTCAATTACAAAGAGTTTAATCCCAAAAATACTTCTTCTTGTCTTTCTTTTTTTCCCATTTTGGCATGTAATACATTGTTTGGTCTCGCTGTATCTTGGCTGTAACATTACTACTGTATAATTGTCTGCAGTCGTGGCTGTCATGCAACGTTGAACACAGCTCGACTGAACAGGATGCCACGTTCACGTCGGACTGATGTCGGAAATATCGTATTTAGATCGAAAAACAAAAAAACAAACATTTGCGTCTGCCCCCTGGTGGTTATTACGGGTGTGACGTTAAGGATTTTGCTGCATTCCAACATATTAAAACACAATCAGCTCTACGTGAGGATGCGGAACATGCTGCAGTTTGATTTAAAGTCTTTAACGTTGATGCAGCAAACTTCGTGTAATTCTTCTTCTCCTGTTTAGACGTGAACGCGGCATTACGCAACAGTCCATGTGAGACATTCAGCCGTCCTGTCATTAAGACAAAATGCTTATTTCAGTCATTTTTCTATGAACTATTCTGCAAGCTGTCAATCATGTGGGAGGCTCTTTGTGTCGGGGACTGAACGGGTGCGTAGGGGTATTTCTAATTCGATTTTAAAACCCTCCCCACGCAGCATGTTTTGGTTTGTCATTCATCAGGATTAAATATGCTTCAGTCAGAGGAAAAACAGCTGAGCGGGTTCCAGCCCGTCAGTTTGTTTCACAGGAAGACACTCGTAACACTTTCTCAACAACTCCGAGGAACAGCGGCTTCCAAAACTGCTGAAACCAAAACCACCAAAATCACTCTATGTCGACGACTACGTGGTGTTCTGCTGCGAGTCGCCTGGAAAAACACTGCCAGTTCAGGGAGTACAGAGTTACGTGGAATAAGTTAATTAAATGATAAAAGTTACTGTATTCAGCAGAAATATCCAGAAGTAACACAGAACAAATACTTTGTTTCTGTACTTCAGTAGATTCTCACGTATCTTTACAGCTTTTGACTTTTCCTCTCTGCATCTGAACACAAATATCTGAACTTTCTCCTCGTTACATTTTCAAAAACATGGTTGTATATTACTCTGAATCCATTGCGGTGCGTTCAGGAACATCTGGGACAAATCCTACTGACTCTACCTTTAACTTTAATAGACTTTGAATTATATTAACATGACGTGAGCTTCAGCTAGCTTTGCACAGAAATACTTTGCGTACATTTCAGAGCCTGAACTCTGTTACTTTACTCCACCTGTGATTATTTAGCTTGATACTTTACGTAGAAGAAAGTTGGGAACGCTACATGTGAAGTTGATAAAAGACATCGACTCAGGTCGAGACCTGGAATATGGCTTCTCGATGGTTTCTTGGATGAGGATGAAAAGATCTACTATCATTTTTTCACATTTCTTTCTAAAATCCAGGGATGTCGGGATACGGGTGCATATTTTGTGCCCAACAGTACATTTGTAAATGTATTAAACTTATTTCTTTGCTAAAAAAGAACTTACTGACCTGGTAACACTTTATAATGACCATCATTAATCAATGTTAATATATAGTTTGTTGGATTTCACTGTTCAGAAACAATGAAATGGTTCATGAATCAACTGTAAAGGTTTTAAACATCAGCTGCAACTCATCGACATAATGTTTATAAAACAACTACTTACTAGTTTAATTAACAATAAATTTGCATTTTTTACTATATATAGTCGTTCATTTTAATGATGTTACAGATTAAGTGTTTCCAGACATGAATATAAAGAGGACGCGACCTCAGTCGAAGCTACAGGCTCATGTGTGATGAGTCATGAAAAATGGTTTTGTTTGTTTGCTTCAGCTCAGTTGTGGAGCTGTAAATATAGAATTCTCCTCACTTTTTTATCTACAAGTGAATAAATGACCTCAACTGAACCTTCCAGAAGCTCCAGAACCAAAACTTGTGGTTATTTTGAACTGTGAGGATGCAGATCGGATTTTCTTTCCGAGGCTCGTGCTAAAAATCACTGCATGTTGACGACTACGTGGTGTTTTGTTGTGAGTTGTCTGGATAAACCTCCCTGTTCTGTGGCATTATGAGCAGCCGAGTGAAGAGTTACATGATGTAATGAACCTTAACGTTGTAAAAAATGAATGTTGAGAAAAATATGCAATTAAATGACACAGTTAACAAGCTCTTCTTCTACATTCCCAACTAAATTTAGCTCATTATCTTGTAACAGCTGATAAACAGACCTTAACTGAACCCTCCAGAGTCAAAACTATGAGGAACCAAAGGATGAGAGGGAGGATGAGTTTGTTTCTCGGGGGAATCTTCTTTGGTGTAACACCGTCTCAGCTCTGTGTGCGCAGCAGGGAGCTGTGCCAGGAGAGTCCGTCCTGTTCACACTGCTGCTGCTGTCAGCAACACAATCAGTCACCAGCAGCAGCATCTTCATCATCATCATCATCATCAGCATCCTGGACATTAAATTACTGATTCTTATTACAGCTGTTTGTCAAATGAGCGTGTTGTTAAATGAGAGTTTCATCACCGTGAATATAATCTGCTCACATCCGCAGACTTCACTCCCTCCTCTTCTTCTTCTGCTTCAGAGACTTCCTCCTCTTCACTATCATCTCGTACAGCTTGTCCATGCCCTCGTCCAGACCCTCTCCTATGATGGCGCAGGCCGGCTGGACGTGGTACGGGGTGGACGGGCTCAGCTCGGCCAGAGCCAGCTGCCTCTCGATCTCCCCGACATCCAGCGCCCGCGGCAGGTCCTGCTTGTTGGCGATGACCAGCAGCGGGGTCCCCTGGTTCTCGGAGAAGCGGGTGATCTTGTGCAGCTCGGTGCGGGCCTCCTCCAGCCGCTCCGCGTCCACCGAGTCCACCACGTACACGATGCCGTCCGTGCAGCGGCTGTAGGGCTTCCACAGCGGCCGCAGCTTCTCCTGGCCCCCGACGTCCCAGAAGTGGCAGCTGATGCCCCTGGAGGCCCCCGCGCCGCCCAGACGGATCCTCTCCGTGTTGAAGCCGATGGTGGGCACCGTGTTGACGAACTCGTTGAATTTCAGCCGGTACAGGACGGTGGTTTTCCCCGCAGAGTCCAATCCGAGCATGACGATGTGCAGGGACGTGAAGGCGGCCAGGTTGGAGAAGCTGTTCCCCATGATGCAGCGCGGAGGAGGGTCAGTGCGCACCGCGGCAGACGCTCACACGTCCCGGGAGTGATCCATGCAGTCGAATCAAACGTGTGGTCCGCTCAGCAGAGGCGCAGGGCGCAGCCCCTCGTTGCGCGGAGGCACTCCGGCAGCATCCCTGGACTCACTCCAACAGCCGAACCAGCGCGCGCACAGCGGAACATCTCCAAATGCGCAAATTACGCGCTGCCGAGTGTCACATCATGTCTCCATGTAGCAACACACAACACGAAGTGGTGGTGTGTGACGCGTGGAGCTGCCTCATGAGAAGATGCGTCAAGCTCAGGCAGAGGACTTCACAATAAGACTTCCGGTGAAGCCAAAATAAAAGCCTTTTCTATGCGGGAGGATCTTATTTTCAAAGGCGTGTGCTGCAGTGTTTCCTCTGCGCACAGAGCTGCTCAAACTCTGACACCTAGTGGTCACATGTGACCTCTGCACTGCCTTCTAACTCCATGTTCTTTATCATTTATAGTCGATTGAGACCAACTGTAACTTTATTTTCTCTATTGTTGTGTTGTTGTGTGACCCAAAGTGTTTAATAAAAAGGCTTTGAGATTAAAAACGAGCCTTTAAACGTCTGGACCATCTGCAGGCTCTGTAGAGAGTTTACAATGTAGAGGAGTCGATATTATCTGTGATACTGTTGAACCTCAACACACACAGTCGGTCTCCATGAGCGTTTACAACTGTGATATATGAATAAGTTCTTTTTTTGTGAGCAGAAACTGGTGAAGAAAATAAAAGCACGCCGGTGTAAATGAGGGTAAATATGAATTCTACATTATTTGTACATAAACAGTAGAATCAAGCACAAGAAACACACTGAAAGTTGATTATTCCAGGAATAAAAGGCAGCGTACTGAAGATTAATGTGAGGAACATCTGTAGAGAAGGAACTTCAGCATGAGCTCCACTAGAGGGCAGCAGAACATCTCACAGCAGAGAGAGATTCTCTGCAGACAGAAAACTGAACATGAACATGAACTCTGTGCTGTTATTGCTTCTGTTCACAGGCATCATTCACACTGAGCGACTTCCTCCTGCTGCAAACTTTCCCCTCGTCACTTCATTTGAAGCATTATGTTGAAAGTGTCGTTTAAAGTAGCACCAAGAAACAGAAACGTGACTGAAGCAGCAGGAGACGTGGAAACAAAACCTGTTCCAGCTGCAGTGGATCCAGATCAGCTGTGTGCAGGTGGTGCAGACCGACTCCTGATAGAGGAGTGAAGCAGCTGGGGGTGTTTCCCTCTCAGCCAATCAGGATGTGACCACGCCCCCTTTAAGAAGTCTTATAAGAGGTGGGCGATGACACCCAGGTGGTTCTGATGCTCCCTGATTCTGTTCTGTTTAGACCCTGATGTGTTTCCTTGACTTCAACACGAGAAACATCTTCAGATTTAACGTTTTATTTCACTGCAGCACATTTCAGTTTGGTTCTGTTGGTGGTTCTGGCCTGTCAGCATTCTGCTGCCGGTACCACCACGTGTTCAGACACTCAAACACTCGTTTGTTTGGCTTGTTGTGAACAGAAGACGATTTTATAACTGAACCTGTTAAATAATTCACCTGTTGTAGCTCCTCACACAATAATGTCTAATCAACCAGACTGAGTGAAAACAGCTGCGCGGAATGAACCTTTAACAGGTTCCATCAGTGAAGAGACGACAATGGTCCCCAAACACACAACAACAACACAACTGCACAACCTGAGTCATCAGAACTTCACTAATTGTCTCTCTGACCTCCTCCCCCATCGATCTCCCACCTGATGAGTGTGTGTGATCAATAAAACAAATTAAAACCAGCACACACACACACACACACACACACACACACACACACACACACACACACACTCCTGTCTCTCTAACAAGGCTGAGTCACTAAGTGTCTCTCGCCCACACAGCTGCGTCTCCTCTCGGTTCCTCAGGTAACAGCAGGAGAGTTGAACCAACGTGTTTCTGTAGAAACGGGCTGAGCTGAACTTCTTTAGTCCAAATTAAGTTTTAATGTGTAACAGAAGTTTTAGTTCGAACTCTGAAGTGCAAATTAAAAAACGTTCTTGTTTTCTGCCTTTGATTAAATCTCCTCCTTTGTTACGTTTTGGGGGAAAATTTCCTTTAAATGAACTTTTTATTGTTGAAATGTTCTGATGGTGATTTTCTCGCTTCATGTACGATAAAGGATTTCTGTTTAAACTCTCAGATGAGTTCACGGCTTCTCGATCATCTGATCAATATCATCTGATCAATATGTGACTTAAAGGAACAGTTCACAAAAAAATCTGATTTTTTTTTCTCTCCGCAAATGATTTTTTTTCAATAAATATTTTTTACTTTAAATTAAAAAATGCAGTAACATCTTGTTTCCGATTAAGAAAAAAAAATCATTAAAAATATTTTTTCAATATTTCTTATTCAATAAAAACATTTTTTTAAATAAAATTACTTTAAATAAAAAAAATCAATGCAAAACTTTGTTGCCAAGAAAAAAGAATTTTTTTTTTGTTTCCAATTAAAAAAAAATTTTTATTCACAAAAAAATTTTTTTTTCAATACAAATATTTTTTGTTTTCAATTTTTTTTCTCCCTGCAAAACTTTTTCAAAAATCATCTTTGAGGAATCGGGAAAGACATTTTTATTGCGCTAACAGACAAAACATCGACCTGAGTGTCTTGCTGTGATATGATATCTGCAGGCAGTGAGCTGATGAGGAGGAGCAGATTCTTCAGCCTGTGAGTGGAACAGATAATCCTTCAGCTGGAGTCGTGATAACGACATGACCGGAGGCTCCACGAGGCTCCACGAGGCTCCGCATGACAACAGCCGGCTCCCCTGTGACGACAGGAGCTGCTGGAGGAGCGAGGCGTGACAAGAAGCAGATAAAGGAGTTTTATTTCTGTGCGTCCTTTATCTTTCAAGGGCTCTTTACATCCTCCGGACTCCACGAGGTGGATCCGGTCTGGCCCGTTTCCACACATCCAGCAGCAGATGAAACAGGCCGCAGCGTTTCATCTCACCGCCTGCTTTGCATTTTCAAAAGCGTCTCGCCGCCTGCCAGCTTGTGTGAATGAGCGGTGTGGAAAATGAGTGTTGTGCTCATCACACACGGTTCTGATTCTGTGGTTTGATGGACAGAATAACACCTGCGGGCCTCTGATGACGGACAGAACCTCTCCACTGGAACGTTGATCTCATGGAAACAGAACACTGAGCCGGGACTCGTCTCCAGGAGACGGGCGGGAATGCTGAGGGTTCGTTATCGAGAGGCAAAGGACGAGTCTGTCAAGGTGGCCTGTCCTCGCAGGGTGAATAATTATCTGCTTTAATTAAAGCACATTAAAGCCTGTGTGTGTGTGTGTGTGTGTGTGTGTGTGTGTGTGTGTGTGTGTGTGTGTGTGTGTGTGTGTGTTTGGCTGGGAAACAGAGCAAACACACACGGACGACGACGAGGGATCGGTGTGCGCTCATGTGGGCTGTTTGTGCAGCATTAGCACATGAGATCGTTTGTGCATTCATGCGAGATATCTGGACGTGTTTACATGAAGGAATCTGCTGTACACACACACACACACACACACACACACACACACACACACACACACACACACACACAGATGATTCACAGGCGAGGCATGATTCACAAAGTCATGGAGGTGGAAAGAGTTGATCAACCTTTTTGTCTCTGAGGAATCCGTCCAGAGTTGCTTTCTCCACACGATTTATCTCGTTTATCATCCGTACATTTTATTTCACTCGGTCACATGTTGTAAAACCAGAGACAAACAGTTCAGCAGATTATTTCTTTCATGCAGTGTTTCCTCAGAAAAACATAAAACGGCTCCATGCGGCTCGTCTCCGAGTCTCCAGGAGCCAAAATGAACCACTCACATCGTTCCAGGCTGTTTTCAATGTTCAGTTTTATTGAAACCTTCTGAACACAAACACTGAAACAGACCTCAGATCTGCCGCCCGTCACAGGCCATCACATAAGAAAGCGTCAATACTCGATCGGTACAAATATATAAACTCCTCGCACGTTTCCTGCTCACGTGGAACAGACCCGGGAACACTGCAGCCGCCACAGAACACCTCCAAGACAAAACAGCCAATCAGAAACTGAAATGTAGAAATGAACAATAAAAAGCTGATCGATTAAAGCTGCTGAGATCAAACAATCAGAGACGAAGGCTTCAACAGAAACGAGATGCTTCTCACAGTATTTAATGAGTTCGAGCAGTAAACTGAGGCGAACTGGAGCCGAACGTAACGCAAGAAAACACTCACAGTTCTGCTGCAAGTCGTCAGGAGGTAAATAGATTCTGACCTTGAAACGGAGCATTAACGAGGAATATTTACGTAAATATCAAGTTTATTGATCTGAAAATCTATTTAGTTCCATTTTCTTCGCAGAATCTTTGTGTGCAAATCTGGAAATGTTCGATTAAAATGTTTGTTAATCATAAGTACAAGAAATCATGTTAACTTGCTAACTAGCTAGCTAATGTTATCAAATTTACATTTAGCATTAGCTTTTGATAGCTAGTTATCTCATTAACTAACACTGTCGACTGAAGTACTCAGCGTTAGCTTCTCCTCGCTCGCGCTCTCTCTAACTAGCAACGTTGTAATTTTGATTTTTAAAGCATGAAACGTGTTTATTTGACTGACGGCAGCTGAAACGTGAAGACATGAACTGGAACAAAGTGAAAATCTAAACACTGTCGATAATCGTCATCCGTGTTGTTCTGCGAGTATAAAAAATAGAAGCACAGACTCTGTTTACAGCATCAGGACTGCATTCAGTCACATGTACAGTTAGCTTTTAGGCTAACTGTGTTTGGCAAGCTAATTACTGATAAATGATGTTTATGTTTCCATGTATGAAACTTGGAACTTTTTATAAAGAAACACCAGCGAGAGGCCAGAAAAGAATAAAGTTCACAGTCGTGTGTGGTTCTGGACTGCAGGGTCGAGGTCTCTGAAGTCGTCCTGAGGGTGAAGGAGCAGAATCGGACACAGAGTTCAGGAACAGAAAGACTAAATCATACAAAGTGTAGACAGAAGGAAACATGAGAGAGACAAAGGGTGAGGTAGAAAAGCGAAAGTGAAAGGAAAAAGAAAGCAGGACAAACGCAACAGGAGCCATAAAAACAGTCAGGTCAGTTTT
The DNA here is from genome assembly GCA_903131615.1 of Diplodus sargus. Classification (NCBI taxonomy): domain Eukaryota; kingdom Metazoa; phylum Chordata; class Actinopteri; order Spariformes; family Sparidae; genus Diplodus; species Diplodus sargus. The sequence goes on from CAEMYA010000072.1 coordinate 54,461, forward strand.
ATGTCCAGCGCTAGAAGTCGTCCATCGAGAACCAATCGATTGTGTGACCGTAACGATCCAAGACTCTAATCCAAGACCAAAGAAAGCCTCAAGAGTCGGATCCATCCCGTCCAACAGTCACCGGCGGACCAACATCTTCCTCCTCGCTGATGGAAGCGTTCACACGGCGAAGTCTCCGTACCCGGTGGGACAGAAGGCGGCACTGCGGAGGGTGTCGAGGCAGTTGACGAGGATGAGCGTGCCGGTCAGGTGCTTCCACCGCTTGGTGATGGGGTTCCTCATCTTGTCCAGGCCGAGGTGGAGCTCCTGGATCACGTCTCGGTAGCTGTCCCCCACGTGGGCGGCCCAGGTCAGCAGGAAGTCGTACGCCGGCTTCCACATGCACTGAAGGGTTGGGACAGAAACAAGGAGTCAAGCTAACTCAAGCTAACAGCTAACTCGAGCTAACAGCTAGCTCACGATGTGCAGATGTTTGTTGGGGTCTCACCTCGTTGTCCAACAGGCCGTTCTTGTCGCGGTGCGGAGCCTCGTAAGCTTCCATCTGCTGTCTGGACACTCGGGCGAGTTTCTCGGCCAGCTCCCTCCACCGCGACGCCACCTCCACCGCCGTGGTCAGCAGGACGAAATCCAGCACCAGCCTGGCAACCAGACCCTGGCAGTCCATCTTCAGCAGCGCCTGACGGGGACAAGAGAAGCAGTTTGTTGTTTTACCGTCATCAGCTTCCACACAAGAAGGTTTAAAGCACTTTTACAGTCATTAAAAGAGACTTAATGGAGTTCAGTATCCAACGTTTCACATGAAATGGAACAACAGCCAACACTGAAAACACAGTTCCTGGATCTCTGATCTTTAACCCGTCCTGTGAGCAGTACCGGGCCTCGGGCTGCAGATGACCCGGTTAAATGAGGGTTGGAAAATACTGAGCATTAACAAAAGCAGCTGACTGGAAACAGCACCGCAGGCCAGATCTCCTTTTCTTCTTCAGAGAAAAGACACTTGAGTGTGTGTTTGTGTCCACAGACGAGATCTGGGTTCACGTCTGCCGCAGCGTCTGAACACACACTTCAAAGCGCCGCGGCGTCCTGCGGTGGAACCTCTCCGGGAGGTTTGTCGGCCGCGACACGACTTTACACAAGAAATCTCAACGACGGCTCAAAAAGCACAAGGTTGAGAATAAATATGAGGCACGAGGTCGCCGTCACACGTGAGCTGCGTTAATGAGCTTTATGAGATCGAGCTGGTGACTGACAGCCGAGACCGCTGGAAGCCTGAAAACACTCTGACATGGAAACTACATTTCATTACTGATTAAATCAGTTGTTGGTGAAAAAAGACGTTTCTTAATGTCCACAACTTAAAGGTCTTCAGTTCAGCGTCACAGAGGAGAACAGAAGATATTCACATGGAACAAACTGGAACCAGACTTTGTTTACAGATTAATTAAGAACCAAAATAGTCGGCAATTAATCTAAAAGTTGACACCTAATCAATTAGCTTCTGCAGCTCTATATTGATTTGTTGTTTTGTGTATAAAAATGTCGATCAGAGGTTCGAAAATTAACATTTTAGAAGCTGAGATCAAAGATTTTACTTTTTTTCCTCTCAAAAACGACTGAAAATAATCAATGAGAGAGATTTGAATCGATGAATTGTTTTGTTTTTCATAAAATGTCTAAAACTCGTGAAAACGTTTTTCCTAAAGCTCCAGATTTCGTCCTCAAATGTCTTGTTTTGTCCACAACACCATTTGGACCGTCTCTCTTTAAAAACAAAGAATTGATTATTAAAATATCAAATATTAAAGTAATATATGATCTGTTTTACATGAGGGCTGCAGTATTTTCTGGATTAATCGATTGATTGTTTGGTTTATAAACGTGTTTTGTTCTTCAGTTCACTGAGTATCAGTCACATTGTTCCAGCTGCAGGTGATCCAGATCAGCTGTGAACAGGTGGAGCAGACCGACTCCTGATGGAGGAGTGGAAGCAGCTGGGGACATTTCCCTCTCAGCCAATCAGGGTGTGACCACGCCCCCTTTAAAGAAGTCTTTAAAAAGGTGGGGGATGACACCCAGCTGGTTCTGACGCTCGTTCTGGATCTGTCCCTGACTCGCTGGTCTGTTAAGACCCTGATGTGGTTCCTTGACTTCCCCACGTCAGTCGAGTGAGGAAACCACCTTCAGATTAACGTTTTATTTCACTGGAGCTCATTCAGCTTGATCATCCCTGAAGACCACAAACTGTCACAGAGGAGAGAAACCAGAAAATATTCATATTTAACAAGTTTTTCCTGAACTTTACTTTAAACCCCATCGAACTCTGTACGTGTAACTTTTTCCCAAAACCAGTTAATGAATCCAAAAAAGAAGCTTTAACTCAACGATGCTCATCTGAATTTCTCTTAAATCAGCAAGACTCACAGCTCTTGACGTGATGTTCGTGCTCGATTTAGATTGTCGTCAAACGATGATCTGATCTGACACCAGCGTTACATCATCAAGACTCGACTTTTCTAGTAACAAACAGAAATATAAACTTACTGAATAGTTTTTTGTTCATACAATAAAATCTTCTTCCTGTTTCTGTCCATTGTATAACTGATTTGTGGTCTCACAGTTTCAGCTGAACTTGTTTTGGGAGGTTGAACTGGTAACAAACATTGAATGTAGTCGCTGAAACATTCACATTAATGTAAAGAAGTAAAAACTACAACATTTCCCTGTGAAAGGAATGAAAGTGTACACGTAGCTCTGATTTGTACTCGAGTAAATGTGACTGTTCTTCCACACTGAGTACTGAGTTTAATAATGTCTCTGTAAGATCTGACCAGAGGTCAGCGTTGTGTTCAGTGTCCCGTGAAACTGGAGACAAATTCCTCTTAATGGCCGTCAGCCCGACAGGACGACGGCGTCCCGAACGTGATGCGCCGTGATTCATCTGGTCCGACTGACGACGACTCACATCCACGAGGAACACGAGGAAGTTCATGGACTTCTGTTTCTCTGCTTTTTATGCAAATCACGTTTCAAGACTTTCCCCAAAACGCTGCAGAGATGAACGAGACCAAGAAATAAAAAATAAAACGTAAAAAAATAATAAATTAAAGACATTTCAGAACCTTCGACTGCGAAGCCTCGACTTAATTTAATGGAGCTCGAGTGATTTACAGCGAATCAGCCTCGCTGTCAGTCAGAGGCAGCTTCAAAGACACACACACACACTCACACTCACACTCACACACACACACAAACACACAGCTACCAAAACACTGTAATCTGAATCAAAAAGACCAAATTTCACTCTGTTTTCTCTTCACTCAGTCAATCAGCTTCCAATAAACGATCAGTGACAATATATCGATATGATGACACGTGTCCGATCACACAGCTGTGAAACGATCGATATCAGTTTATATGAAACAGTGGCGGAAACACGAGGAACAAAAATCTCTTCTTCTTCTGTCGGACGCAACATTAATGTCATTGATTATTGATTATTGTTAACCAACAAGTCAAAAGTCTCCTGAGGGCTCAAAAAATTAGATCTGCTGTCAGTTAATCTGCAGATTGTTTTCACTGTTTGTTTTGTTTACGACAAAAAAAGAAGTTTCCGTCTAAACTTCCCCACAGATCAGACAGATTTTTACCTCCTGAAGTCCACAAACCAAAGACGTTGAGTTAACTGTCACATATGAGGAAGTAAACACATCGTATCCCGACATTCTGTGAATCAGGAATGAGAAAATATTCAAAAACATCTTCTCTCAATCAACTGATCATTATCGCTCATATGTTTACTGCACTCAGGATAAATTGCAGAAGACGAGAGTGTACATAAGCAAATACTCTACAAAACCAATGTGCAGGAACATTTATTAATATACAACAGTCGAAAAACAGTTTTTTTCTAAGCTCATCCTGCAGAGAGAGGACAGAGGAGCAAACAGCTGCAGAGCTGGATCAGATGAAACCAAACCTCCCACATGTAATCAAGGCGAATTAAACCTTCTGTGACTCTGCTGCTGCTGTCAAGTGTCTCTGATCCAAACACCTGCACTAATGGAATCAACTCCACTAAGTGCTGATGTATTATTCATCCATTTTATACCCGTGACGATTAATTATTAACATCTCTGTGCACAAGACTGAAGATCTGCTTCAACTTTCTGCTTAATTCGGTGATTTGGAAAATAGAGTGATGGAAGGTGACTGATGTCCGTAGAACTCAGTTTCCTCAAGTATAATTCAAACACACCTCACATTAAACATTACATTGGTTGTTCTGTCTCTTTGTAATTGTCCGGTGATTCTTTGTAGTTGTTCTGTGATTCTTTGTAGTTGTTCTGTGATTCTTTGTAGTTGTTCTGTCTCTTTGTAGTTGCTCTATGTCTCTTTGTAGTTGTTCTGTGTCTCTTTGTAGTTGTTCTGTGTCTCTTTGTAGTTGTTCTACGTCTCTTTGTAGTTGTTGTGTCTCTTTGTAGTTGTTCTGTGTCTCTTTGTAGTTGTTGTGTCTCTTTGTAGTTGTTCTATGTCTCTTTGTAGCTGTTGTGTCTCTTTGTAGTTGTTGTGTCTCTTTGTAGTTGTTCTATGTCTCTTTGTAGTTGTTGTGTCTCTTTGTAGTAGTTCTGCCTCTCTTCTGTGTCTCTTGCAGTTGTTATGTGTCTCTTTGTAGTTGCTCTCTGTCTCTTTGTGGTTGTTCTGTGTCTCTTTGTAGTTGTTTGTGTCTCTTGGCAGTTGTTGTGTTTCTTGTAGTTGTTGCGTCTCTTTGTAGTTGTTTGTATCTTTTTGTGGTTGTTTTGTGTCCCCTTTTAGTTGTTCTGTGTCTCTTGTAGTTGCTCTGCGGCCCTTTTTTCATGTCTCTTTGTAGTTGTTTGCAGTTTCTTGCACCCATTTGTAGTTGTTATATGTTCCTTTCTAATTTTCCAGTCTCTTTGTAGTTGTTCTCTGTATCTTTGTAGTTGTTTTGTATCTTTTTGGGGTCCATTTGTGTCTCCTTGTGGTAGTTTAAAGCCTCTTTGTCACACTTCTCTACATCTATATTGTTTTCTGTCTCTTTGTAGTCGTAAAACAAACAGATAAACTGTTAACAGTCACTTCAGTGGCCTGTGACGACTACACCTGTTCAGTAATCCACTCACTGTCACAGTTTGGTTGTCTGTGTTCATCAGTGTGTCTGCTGGCGTTTAAAACAGGAAGAACCTTTTAATCTGAAGGTCACGCCATTTCCATTTATTAGAATAATCTATTTTTAACAGCCCATTCCACTTCCTTTATCTCGCATCTCTTTCATCTGCGGCTCTGTTATGACGTTAATTAACCTGAATGACCTACAATGAAGTTAAGAGACAGACATGATGAATTATTTGGTTTTGAAACAGGCACCACACAACAGCCCAGTGTATCTGTATTCAGCCCCTCTCTCTCCCTGTCTGCCTCTATGTCTCTCCACCACCTGGCCCACGAGCACTTTGGCCTCCTCCTGTGATGTCGTCCGTCTGCTGATTCAGGCTCCACACAGGTTCAGCTCTAAATATAGACCCACACTTGAGCCTGCTGTCTGGAAATGAGCATGATGTGTTCAAATGCAAATCAGGAGCTCCCAAAGCCGGAAGGGCTTAAAAGCAGAGAGGCATGACAGGAAGGTAGCTTCAAAATAAAGGACAGGAGGTCGGAGGGGTGGAGTCGCTTACTTTCGACGCTCAAGTTTTAGTCTGATTTTGTTGGATAAACTTCTCCAAATCATAATTTTGTTAAAGTCATCTCCCTGTGAGACACATCTCGTGAGCCCAAAGAGAAACAGATGGAGGTTAAAGGTCGCCATCTTGCTCGGAAACACTTCATCAGCTGTTGTTTGACGAGCACAGTTCAGTCTTCTTCTTCATTTTGATTTAATTCCTGACAGTTTTATTTAATCCCGCTTCTTACAACTGGCGAAATAATCATGTTCTCTCCCTGCAGCTGCACAATGACATGTTTTATTTATGGTTTACTCTGTTTTTACTGCTTCCACATTATTAAATAACAAGACGCTTCTGGTCTAAATATAGAAAACAGGCGGCTATGTGACGGGCTTAAATGTCTGAAAAATATGAGTTAGCGTCGACCTGCAGGAAGCCCCGGAGCAGCCGGACAGACGGAGCTGACAGCTGACCGGGCGGCTGTCAACTAAATGAGCTTCTCTTACAAAAGCTTCAACAGGACGAGGGAGGAGGAAGAGATGATAGAACCGACAGGTAGAGAAGAGAAGGACAGAGAGAAATGTCAAACAGGACAAATAAAGGACAAAGAAGAAAGGGAGGAAGAATGAAAGGCCTTTTTTATGTTAAACTTTGCTGTAATCTGTTCAAAAAGGTAACTGAAATATCAGTTTTTCATAAATTCTCTTTGAAACCACAAACTTTCAGCCTTCAGACTGAATTCAAAAGCAGCTTTTTCCCCAACGAATAGTCTTTATATATGATTGCATGTGCTCAACTCTTGTGGGGAGCTGAGATACTATATTTAAAACAGCGCTGGAATGAAAAAAACGGATATTTGTCTAAACAGAACGACAAAAATATGATGTCTGTTCTGCAGCATCAGCAGGAGGCAGTGAACTCCACGACAAGTTCATCCTCACAGCGGTCAGCGGGTGACTGATCCTGAGACGGACACATAGATCTTAAGTATAATAATCTCAGGCTGTCACTTTCTTCGTGCAATCTTGTTCAGACTTGCTGGCTCTCCCTTTAACCCAAGACGACCAGCAGCCGGCCAGTCAGGAGAGGCTGGAACTGCCGAAGAGGGCGGAGTGTTTACTGGGGAGAACGCAGGTCACACCAGTCCTTCTCCCTCACCACAAGAGTATTTCTGAGCTTGAACTGTATTTCAACCCACAAAACTACAGGGGTTTGTTTCCAAAAATCTACAAAGGATGAACTCCCTGCAGCAAAGAACATCACTGACGCCACGAGAGGCAACATTAGACTTCAGGCTGGGATTCACATTTGATGTTCTTCATGTTTAAACAACAATGACTTGTCTAAAAAAATGAGCTGGACAAAGAGAAAACAGGCACAAGGCAAATGAGAGCAGAACTCACAGGCATAAAGCTTAAAATACACATTTCTTCAGTGGAGTTTGGTGAAAACAACTCCACCAGATAAGAATCTCGTCCTTAAACACTCGTCTCCTTTTAACAGGTTGTTTTCTGGCTTCCTGCTCAGTCTAATATGCCAAATCCTCAAGGTCCGTCACAAGAGGCACAAACACAAACACAACACTTCTACAGAAACATTCAGCCTCTAATTGGTTGCGTTTGGTTGAGATGTCCCGTTAGATGAAGTCTGGCAGTGATCCACGCGTCCTCGCCTGCTGCTCTCCAGTAAACACTTTAGCTTTTGACTCTGCAGTTTCAGATCAATCGTTTCCTCTGTGGAGCGAGTTACTCAGCAGGAACTGACAGGAGGATTTAATGTGAGAACCCCTCAGAGTCTCTGTGCAGTTTGGTCTTTCTGCTGTGTTGATTTCACCTGACAAAAAGACATTATTCTGAAACTATTTCAGCCGCAGAGGAGCTCGTGTTTCTCTGGCACGTCTCTAGTTTGTAGTTCTGTTGCAGCGTCCATTCATCTTTAAGTAAAATTCCCTCAGTGTTGTGTCAGGTTTTCCCCTCGGAACCGAGTGTGGTGCTGAATATTAATATTCTTCAGGGTATTGAAGTTAGAAATTCTGGTATTATGACAACTCTAGTTTCTGTCCCAATAAATATGCAGCAGTCAGGTCCTGATAAAAGGTTTGATGTTCAAAATGAATTGTTTAATTACCATTTTTATCGGCACAATGGATTGAGGCGTCCGTTCATTTATTAAAAAGTCTCATTTTCTGAGCCATTTATGACTTTTGGACGGGAGTCTACAAGCCGGGGATTGATTACGTCCCCCGCAGAATTGATTCGCCCCGCCTCTCTGCACGGATCTATTATTAAACGACACTCTGCTCCACTAAGGGACGCTCTCATTTGTCCTCTGCCGTCGTAACTGGAGCCGCGGTGTTAAAAGATCTGCCGGGGCGGTGTCGGATGCCCCCGGGGCCTCCAGATCTGTCCTCATCAATGCCTGCTCACATTTCACATGAGAACACCTGTCGGCTGGTGTGGAAACGAGAAGGGAAGAGCTGAACCCTGAGGAGAAACCATGAGAGCTTCTTCTGCTGCAGCACTTTCATTTTTTATGTTTCAGACACTCCAGAGCAGCAATTAAAGCCAGCGGGGTTACAGCAGAAATATCTCTCTGCTTTACAAAAATCCCCACAACTTCTCTTTGAGTTTAGATTCAGATACATTCTCGAACCTGCACCAGAAAACATCTCAGTCTGCCTCAGAAATCAACAGGAAGTCCTACATATTTTCACACAGGCTTTGTTGTGAGGGGATGTTTAGGGTTAACAGTGCTGACCAGTGTTACTGCTAAACTGATTAGCTCAACACGTGAGACTCTAAGATCAGCAGACGTGTGTTTGTGCTACTGTTCAATAAAAACTGGTTTACACAAAAAGAGATGGATATATTTTTGGCGCTGTTATGTAAGCAGATCAGCTTCAGATACAACAAAGTAAAAGACACAGAGAGCAGCACATAACAGGCTTTCGACTCCCAAACCACAATGAAATATTAAACATGAATCCCAAAACTCACAAATACCTCCTCAACAAGAAGGAGACAACACAAATGTATAACTTCATTCCCTTTAATGTCCTCCAGAGTTTCCTGATGAAGGGACGACTTTACTCTGCAGAACTCTGCATGTTTGACGACATGGAATCCAGTACAAAGGCGATTTACGGAGTTTAGCTGCTGTTGGAAAGTTACCACTTGCCCGTTCAGTCATGCAGCTAACGTTAGCAGTCCAATTAGCTGACTAGGCCCTGGGTTGCCGGCAAATAAATACCCCACCTTAGTATTGTACTCCCTGTCGTCAAATTGACAGCCAATCGGCCACAGGTTCTGACCTCATGGTGCATTCAAGCGCACTGTGTAACGTCAGAAATCTATACGCCAATAGTGAAAGGTTGTTGATTCCACTTCACACATCCCTTTAACTAAACCCATTTTTTCCGCCTCCTTGCCTCCCCTCTCATTACAGAAACCTCAGGGGGGACAATGAAGCAAAAGTGTCTCCAGTTGTTGCTTATCACCGACTCCCATTCGACCCTCAGTTCAGCCCCTTGAGATCGGATAACTCCGCCCCATCCTTTCCTGGCACATCTGTCCAATTAGTTCATCTGTCTACGCAAGAGCTGCTCAAAGAAAATGCACATTAAATTGCATCTTGGACCCATTGGGGTTGAATTAGACACTTTTATTCAGAACATTGTCCAGATTAGCATAGATTTGGTTATCTCTTCCAGAAAAAGAGCCGCTCCGACTGGATAAAAGCCTCATTGTTGAGGCAAAGCACCAAGCTCCTTGTTTCCTAATCAAGGATTTTGAAGCCAGAGGTTCTGTGCATGTTTTATTGAGCAACACTCGTATAAGACGAGCTATTTTCTTCCTCGAGGAGAGGGTTTAGTAATTCAAGCCTGTGTGACTCACTGGACCTTGTTCCTTCAGCCTGATGACAATTTACTGCTCTCCGGGGAAAATGTCGCAGGGAACACACACACAGCTACACAAACCACGGACTGTTTACAGCAGAAAACTGAGCTGTGACTTTCTGCAGCAGGAACAAATAGTTTGAGATAAAATACAGGAGAAATTCAGCCTCAAGACAACCTGTTCTTTTGAGAAGACTACATCTACTTTTAGTGGAAACTGAAACTGAGCAAACAAAACAGACTGAGTAAGAGATAAACTGCAGATTCTGCAGATTCCAGCTTCTTAAATGTGACGATTTGCCGCTTTTGTTGTCATTTATCACAATAAATGAGGAGTTTTTGTGTTTTGGACTGTTGGTCGAATAAAAGAAGCAATCTGGAGACGTCATTGAGCTCTGGGAAACTGTGATGAGCATTTTCCATGTTTACACTAAAATAAGATAATTGACGGATTCATCTTGTGTGAAAATAATCGTTAGCGGCAACCAGAGAATAATCTCATATCCAAACATCCACGGAAGACATTTCTAAACCCAGAAATCAATGTTTGGAAACACTTTACAGGTCCGTAAATTTGATAGTGAGCAGGTTGTAATTACAAAGCAACATGCTGAAAACAATATTCTGTTATTTTCCAGTAAGCAGTAAATAATCAGCTTCTTTAATATCTTTCCAGGAAACTTCTAACTTGTTTCTGCTAAACTTCATTTTTATTTCAGACTAATTTCAACTTCCTCTCAGCTGGCCGCTGAACTGAAGTCGGTCTATGCAGCTTAATGTCCAGCTGGTTTCTGTTTGACTTCCCTTTACCTCATTTTATCGTGTCGGAGTATTTCCAGTAAGTTTTGAGCTAATTACCACCTACTCCCCATAAAATTTACAGACCTGTAAACTTAAGTGTTACCAAATGTTTCTGTCATCGTCAGACGCGGCCACAACCGCTGAAAGAAAATGTCCCGTCCTTAAAAAGGAAAAACAAAATGAAAAGTGTCTGAATCCCCCAAATATTCAGTTCAACAAAAGTGTAAATAAAATCTTCCAGCTCTTTAAGTTTCTAAAAACATCAAATATGTCGAGTAAGTTTTGGGAGGATGTGCATCTCAAACATTTTCTATTTGATGTGATACTGCAGCTGAAAAAACTGCCGTCCTGATTTTGTCGGATTTCACTGGAAGAAAACATCAAGGAAGCAGATAAAGATGAAGAAGACTGTGTTGAATCAAACTTCAGAGAAACATGAAGAGAAAATGCACAAGTTTAAGAGGTTAGTGTGTTTAACTGATCTCCTCTGCAGTCTTGTGTGTTTGGGCTATAAATAATTCTTAAATTAGTTATTAATTCATCTGTTTCCTTTAATAATAGATCAGTCGCTCAGAGCCAGTCAGAGAAAATGCTTGTTTTTTTCTGACCAACAGTCGAAAGTTGTTGAGTTTAATTTTCTGTTAATCAACATTTTATTGAACTGACTGATTGTTTCAGCTCTAACGCGCTTTTCTTCTTCATTATGAGCATTTTAACCTCAGATCATTGTTGCAGAAACACAGAGAAAGTCACCGTCACCTGCTGGTTTTGTCAATAAACAATAACTTTAAATAGAATTTGGTGTGAACAGCTGGCCGAGCATCATGACATTATGAAATCCTGTTTTGGCAATTGTCCCTGTAACTCGGAGTGAAACATATGTCCGGGTTTATAATCTGATGAACGACCAAACAGCAGTCGAACACTTCTGGAGAAATCTTTCCATCAAGGTCAGCACGACGAATTTCTATATCATCCTTGGTGATGAAAGCTTTTCTGGCTTCAGAAGAAAATTGCTGGACTCCAGTGAAATCTGTGTGTTCTCCTTTCATAAAGAAAGAAAATGCAGCTCAGCGGAGTCAAGGATGGAGCCCGGTTCAAAGATAAGAAAACCAAGGTGCTCTTTGTGCACGCACATAGTTTAAAGCCTCAGCAGGAGCTGAAGGTAGCCGCCAGAATAAAATCCTTTCATAAAACATAAAAGCGTCCCTCCCTCGCTTTAGACTCAGCGAGATTATGTGGAGGTCGCACGACTCGCAGCCAAACAGGGCGAGGTGAGTCCAGGTGAGGAGGCACGAACAGGAAATGAGTAACACTTCTTCACCTCAACATTTAGCGAGGCTCTTTACCTCCAGCTGCTCTGGTGGCTGCCATCTGAGCGCGTTTCATCAACTCTGCCCGGATAAACAGCGGCTGGAAAATGTACTTTGCTAAAGTACTTCTTGAATAATGGTGTCTGGCGCTGGAAATATCTCGGGCCAATTTTTGCTTCCCTGCAGGACGCCGGCGCTGTCGGAGAGGAAAAACACATCGCAGCCGGCGTGCGTTTACTTGACAGAGTTGTTTTTCGCTCAAACTGCAGATGTTAACTTTTATTTCTGTGCCTCCCTTTGGAGGATTTTCTCCTCCAATACACCCCCATTCCTTTCATTTTTCATGGGGTGGCTGTTCCCGCTGTGAGCCACCTCAGGCTGCAAGACACGTTGTTTACCATTCATGTGACTGAGCATAAGGATTCAAATCCAGCGCACACTCTGCTTGTGTCACATCGTCCAGGCAGAGGCGTGAAGAAATCATGTCGAGGGCCGACGCAACAGAGAGGCATTAATCAATCAGACGGCGGGAAACTGACTGTTTAGGAAATTAGAATTTTGTTCTTTTCAGCTTCAACAAAGCTGAACTAATGATGCAGCCACCATCTGAGGGACACTGATAAAAGTGCTCCTCTTGTAAATAAAATCTGCTGCAGTGTTATGGAAATGTCCTTTTACACTTATCTGTGCAGCAAATGCTTTTGCTGAGCATGAATGTTTTCTGAATAATGCAACATTTGGAGGATACAGGGGGAGCAGCTCCAACCGCAGGACTTTGTGTGCCTTATTCTTCTGTTCAAGGACAAATCAGTGATTGTGAACTCGCTCTATTCTCTCCTACAACAGGAGAAGACACACCGCAGCGCCGACTGTGACTTTGTAAAAGATTATGAGGAAACAAAGTGATGTCATTAAATAAAGAAATATATGTCTGTTTTTCACGCTTAAGATTGTTTTCTTGATTACTCTTTTGTTTTTTGGTCTTTAAAATGTTGGATAATGTTTTGTTGATCAGCGTTTCCTAAAGCTCAAGATGACATCCTCAAAATTGTATCGCCCACAACCGGATAAAGACTTTAAAGCTCAGTTTTGTAGTTTCTCCCTTTAGGAAAAAGAGTTGCAGCTTCACAGTTCCTGACTGATAAAGGCTCAATACCATGTGAGCTTTTCATAACCAAAACACAAGATGTGATATTGTCCAAGCACATGACTGGTTTGTTAGTCAAGAAAACACAAAATTGGAGGTACTAAAAAGAGAATCAAGTCAACTTCAAGTCACACAAGCACATTTTCTTAACTTTAAGGCTTCTGCCAGGTCTGTAAAAACAAGATGAAATGTTTTCAATGTCTTACCATCATGAGTTCCCTCTGGAAGGACTTCCTGTCCTTGTTGTCCATGTTCGTAGACTCCTCTTTGAGTTTCTCCAGAACCGACGCCACCTTCTCGGGCTCATTGTCCAGCTCGGTCCGGCAAAAATAATTCAGAGGCAAATTCCCGTATCCGAGGGCATCTGCAAACGCCCTCCAGTTGCCCACATTTTCCATTAAAACCGTGCGCACGGTTGCGTAAATGTATGTAAGAAATTTGCAAGGCTTCAGGATCTGCTCCAGCAGCATCGTGGTTGTTAGGTCCGGCCCACACCAATAAATGGGCTTGACTTTACCCAGAACTAAAACGTTCTTGGCGTGGACGAGGCCGACCTTTCCCTGATAGTATCCAATGTACCACTCTTTGGTCCGCAGTTGCCCTCGAAGTTTGATTTTCTCCTCGCTCAGCAAAGCAATAACATCCCCCTTTTTGTACTCCAAAAGATAAGTGCTCTTGTGCTGCCTAATCACCGTTTTGATCAACTTGCCAAATTTAAGGTTGGTAATGCATCGGTCCTGAAACTTCGGGTATTTGGATGTGACAGCAAGCGGTGAGAGGACAATCTTATCCACCTCTTTCTTTTTAAGAAACCTCCTCTGACCTGTTATTCTCGCTCCACTTTTAGGTGGCGGCGGTGGAGTTTGGACACAGAACTGGGTGAGGATACAGTCCAGAGCATCCTTGACTTGAACCCTGAGAGTGAAGTCTGAGATGTTGTTGGGGTCGTGTGATGTGATCATGTACAGCAGCCTGCTGACTTTACCCAGTTTCACCTGAAATCCCCGAATCATCCCAGCACCCTCGTTTGCCTTCACCTGGTAGTTGGACATGTTGGAGTATAATCCCACCTGGAGGTCCTGAGGGAACCCCAGCAAGAACTGGTGCTTCCCCCACAGCTGGAGGGCCACCGGCGGGGTGGAGCTTGCCTGCCGGCCCACCTCGCTTACCAACAAGGTCTTGGGGGCACAATCATGCCCAAACATGGCTACGACTGTCTTGAAGGACGGGTGGATGTGCTTGGGTCCGTAGACGCCCAGAGTTACTTTCCTCTGCATGTGATCCCAAACTGTAGTATTGTGGGTGATGTACTGCGACTGAACCACAACAGCCACATACATACAAGGCTCCAGACTGTCCAACTGCACCTGGACTGTATCCTTGTAAATGTAAGCATTTGGGATTGGCGTGTAAGGTCCCTCTTTGCAGTCGCTTCGAACACAAAGCACCTCCGCAGTGTGACTGCTCTCCTTCTTCACAGTTACCAACACCTTCATCTCCAACGTGATGAAAGACTTGGTCTCCATGTTGCTGAGTTTGATCTCCACCACAGGGCTGACGGTGGAGCAGCGATCATTGTTGAGCTCCAGAGGAGGGTCTAGTAATGCTTTCATGGAGATCTGCTGATGGTCTCCATGGCTGACATGACCTTCGGGGATGTGAGCACTGATGTGGGTGTCCGGGAGCTGAACAACTCCTCCGTTACTGTCCAACCTGCACACGATGTTGGTCTCCACCGGCTGCGTCTGACCCCATCCAGGACTCTGGCCAAGGGAGTCAAGGTCATGGCAAGACCTGGCTAGCTTTCTGTGGTTTAACCAAGCAGTCCTGAAGTCCTCCCTGCTCTGGAACTGCTCCGGTACAGGAGCCTTAAGGCCTGTGAAGAATCCCGAAGAGGGCAAGGATGGATTTGACTGTGCCTGCAAGACTGAGAGTTCTGAGAGACTGTGGGAACGTTTACTCCTGAAAAATGGGTTATCCCTGTGGAGGTTTGGCAAAACCTCTTGGTTTGGGCTGGTGGGGGTGGTACTGTTAATGTGGCAGGTGCTGAACCCATTGCTCATGATTGCACCGGTGTTAAAGTTGGAGCAAGACGACGGAGATGCCAACGCATCAAACATAATAAGATCTGCTGAGTTCCTCCCCCCTATATCTTTGCAGTTTTGATCTAACGGGCAGACGAAGGGGTTCACAGAAAAAGGACTGTTGTTGTAAAGTGTGGCGGGCCTGAGGCTCATCCCCGTCCACTCCCCCAAACCTCCAAACTCCTTCGACCCATCCTCGTACCCTTCTCCAAGGCTGTCAATCATCCCACTGTCGCTAAGGGAGGAGTTCCTGAAGTTGACCGGCTGGACGTAAGCGGCCGGGATGTAGCCCATTTCCGTGTTGTTGTGGGCGTACCACCACTCCCCACCTGATGTGTCCAGCACGTAGAGGTGATCACCTTTGGAGAACTTCAGCGTGGTGAAGCTGCTTGGGCAATAATCCTTTATGGCGACCACTTCCTGTGCAGCTTCATAAGAGGCTGAAGTGTCCAGCCTTAAGGCACTGGGAGAAGGCACTGGAAAGGAAAAAGATAAATCGAAACTTTAACAATTAATTATGCTGAAGTCAAAGTCAAGATACTTGCGTAAAAGAGATCTTTATTCAAGTAAAATGATTTCTTAAATAATCCATAATTCGCCTCAAATGCATTCAAACTAAATGTAAGCAGGAAAAAGTTCAGATATTTGTGTTCAGATGTAGGGAGGAGACAAAGTATTTGTACCACCTCTGGTCTTTTGTTTGTCTGGACTGCAAGTAATGACTGTAAAGCTTGGCACTTTTTGGCTGATTAAACAAAACGCTGCAGTTAACGGTACTTATCTGCTGATACGACACCGACATAATGGACCAGTTGCACTAATGAGATGAGGGTAGGTCAGATCAGACAAACAAGTTTCAAAGCCATCCAGAATACCCCCAAAATAACATGAAACCTTATTTTTAATCAGTCCGAGTACAACTACAAAATTCTCAGAGCACTAGGTAAGTGTACAAGCAGATGAGCTGCATAATTTACTGCATAATCTACTATTTTTAGTCCTGCTCATTAGCGTATATGGAGCATGTAAGCAAAGCTGTAATGAAGTGCAACCAGTGAGGCGAAAGAGCCGGAGAATTAATAAAAGCACTTTCAACAACACGACTGAGTAATTTCACTGTGAGAGATGAATTATTGAAACTCTACATCTTGCGGGTGATCTGACCTTTGACATCGTTGAGACTGGCCCCTGTGACGCCTTCGCTGAGGTCGATGAGCGTCCCCTCAGACTTACAGCGAGGGAGAATGTGGTTGTTGTTGGTCACTCTGATGATTCGATGGGCTGCCATGGCCGGTACTTATCGTAGCATTCGCTCATTGGCAGCTCTTCATCTGGAGGGGAAACAAACAAAGGATTTAAGGGCGGGGGAGCGACCAGCCAGTTATAAACACATCTACATTCAGTCACATCCAGAGAGATTTCCTAAGGCAGCTCTGGATGAGGAAGATTAATTCTCTAGATCGCTAACACAGTAAGAGCCAGCAAAGGTCAACGCAGCTGCGGCACAATATAAGGCTCAGAAATATCACTGCATTTTTGAAGGAAGTGAAGGATGTGTTGGAGAAATAATGACTGCCTGCCGAACAGTGAGAGCTTTTTTTCTAAATCAATACAAAGACCGTGAGCGTTGAACTGCAGGAGAAGGAGAGAGAGATGTGATTTAGAGGGAGAGCAATCGAAAAGCAATAAATGAATGAAACCAGAGGAGATTTAAGTTCTGAGTGAAAGTGAGGAAGGTCAGAAACATAAAGCCAAGCATGAGGTGGAGATGGAGCATGGACGCCTCCCAAAACACAACAATATGTGGACAAAAACCATTGGTATCAGTCTGAAGCTTTAACAACCAACGCTCCTCTGGTTTCAGGCTTTTCAACAGAATTTATAAGCCTGTCTGAGAGGATTTGCTTAGTGAGGTCGAACATTCACAGTTGTTGTTAATGTTCAGTCTCAAAACCATTAAATATGTTTAAATTAGTGTCAAATAAATTAATTTAGATGGAATTTCCAATAATCTGCTCTAATTTTTCCATGTATTTTTCCAGTAATCCATGTTGACAGCGTTGCCCTTTGAGGGAGCATTTAGCTGGAGAGACCAAAATGGAGGAGCTATCAAAGCTAATTAGCTGTTTTGCACCATGAACTTCTATTCAACTCTCTGTTGGTGTAAGAAATGATCTACTAAATGAGAAATGGTTTGCAAACAGTTATGAGACAGAAGTATAAGGTCAAAAAATATATTTTGAAATGATGTGCACAAAATGCCAGGAGCAGGCAAACAACTACCGTGACTGACTTGAAGTTGTTCCCGGATGGCTAGCGTGTTAGCGGCACGCACGCTAGCTACACTAGTTCACCAACCAGTCAGGCATTGGGAACCAAGCGAACAAGCTTGCAAGCTAAAAAGCTTCTGTGACCAACTACCTCCAGCATGTTCCCAAATGTCTGGCTTGTTAGCGGTTAGCTCGCTAGCTACAGAAGTTCACAAGCTAGCCATACGATAGAAGACAATCAATCTGAAGATCTGTTGGTCAGGACATCTCTGCAGCTATACAGCACATAATTTAATGCTGTAGTTATTATAATAAAATACATAAAAAGGTTAGATATCCAACTTAAGAAGCCAGTCTGTCTGCTGTCATACTAGTAGGAATCTTTTCATACAGGGAGTTCAAACCAGACATCTCATCCTCCTCTGGCATTATTAGCTCCAGTGCTCGGTCGGTTATGAGTATTTACATCTGTGATCGTATCAACCAAGTTACCAATTTCCTTGACAGAATTGAGCTGTGATTCAATTTGTGTATGAAAACACACAGTCAGCAGAGGACTGTAATCTGATTAGAGCGGCAGCGAGGAATAGTTTTGCTGCAAAACGTTGTTCCCTTCCATCACGAGGGACCTGATTATTCCTGCAGGATGAGGCGAACGGCAGTGGGAACATTTGCATTTGCTCACTAATGATGCCATTTTAATCTGATTAAAGCAACACAGGCTGTAGAGGCTGCCACGTTAATGCCTTTCACTGATTATCTTCATTACAGCTTTAATGTTGGGGCTGAATTTTCACATTTTGATTCTGATGCAGGTGTTCGTCTTTATAAAAAAGATCTGATGTCTAAAGCTGACCTGGATCTGATCAGCTGGTCAGAACTCCCTTTGAAAAAGCATTGATTTAACTCTCTCTTCACATATCAGAGCAAAATATCACAAAAAATAGCAGAAGAATTCTCATTTTGGTGGAAGATGTTAAAAACATCTGTGTACTTCACACACTAACAAGGCTGTTATGTGCAAACTTGTGCCGAAACATGACTAAAACCACAGCCCGAAGTCAAAGAAAACTACTGCTGCGATAAGGCAAATAATTGTAGGTTAGGGGTCTATTTTCAACATAATTTCTTACTGCAATATGCAGAATTTTACCATTTATCATCATCTTGACAGGCGAGTGTTTGTCCCTGAGGACAACTTTTATCTGATGAGATAAAACTTTCAATTTGGCCTCTTTCACTTCCTAGTTTTTAGAGCCACAACCATAAAAATGGTCTTAAATTCAGCTGCATGTGAACACGAAGCCAAAGATAGTCAAGATATCTATGTTATAGACATAGCACCTGGTTGGTATCTCTGCTCACTTAAAGCAAGTTCTCCACTACTTCTAGATTCACTTTCTAGTGTTTTCTGCTTTTTTGTTGGTGAGAAATCCTAGAGGGGCTGATCATAATTAAATTTTGAACATCTTCAGTTCTTTTGTTTTATTCAAATGCAAAATCTAAAAATAAAAACTCCATCGGGAAAAAACAAAAAAGACAAACTGGTGTTTGCTTGGCAGTGAGAGGAGGGCAGCGCACGACAGCGACATCATTACGCAACAGAATAAGAATTCATATCCAGTTTCTAGTATCTTCACTTTACCACCATCTTTTGAACGACTCGAAAGCCATTCAGGAGGGTTGGTTTGCCTATTTGACGACAGGGAATTCAGTAACAAGGTTTGGCCCTCGGCAAGCTTGGGTCTCACGTTAGTATGCTAACAGGAGCGCTAACGTTAGCTGCATGGCTAAATGAGCAAGTGGTAACTGTCACGAAAACTTCCATCTCCTCTGACTTTCCATCTCATTCCCGCTTCAAAACATTGTTCCCCTACAAACGTGCACCATAGAAGTTTAGCCTTTCTTTAAACCTCTGCAGCTTTAATCTGCTCTTTTTTAAAGGAAGTCTGGCAGAACCAAGCAGATGTTTGAATTCTTGTGTCTCAAAATGACGGGAAAAAAAGTGGGATTGCTTCAGAGCGCTTCCTCTCTGGAGGTTGAGTGAAGCTGTAGCAGAGGTGCACTCTGGGATGCAGAGCATGCAGCGAGGAGAAAGTGGGGCTTGTTTAATGGCTGCATCTGTTCACCTGGGAGCCCGAGCTGAAAGCCCGTCAAACTCCTCCGAGGTGACATTTCATTTTCCTGCACCTTCGCTGCTCGTCGGGGATCGTGTCGCCCCGTCGATAAAACCCCTCCTCCCGCTCGAAAATGAGCACTCAGCGGGCAGTGAGAGCGAGGCTGCGATCAATAACAAGCTGCCAGACAAAAGACACTGTCACAGGCTTTGATATAAGACTGAGGCGAACCCCGCTGAATGCAGCAGGAGGTGAGGGCGGTCCTGACAGCTACACAGGAAAAAAAAAATAAGCAATTGGAAGATGGCAAACGCAGCGGGAGCTTCGGTTCAGAATCCACACTGAACCTCCTGGAAGCTGATGGAAAACTGACACAGGCAATTAGAGAAACAGTTCAACGAGACTGTGATGCCCTGCATGCAACCTCTCCAAGCAGGACTCTTTACATTATACATAACAACACAAAGCATGTGCAGCATCGGGGGAAAATGAACTCCATTTTACTTTTGTGTCACTTCACGTTAGCAGAGAAATTTCAACAACAGAGAAAGACGAAACACTTAAAAGGAAGCTTTCAGGGGATCCTGGCAAACTGCCGGAGGGTTTGTGGGTTAGCCTTTCTCAAAACTGGAACATCTTTCCCCCCACTGGTGCGTTAATATCCGAGTCGGTGAAATACTCTGCGTTATTAACTCATTTGAGTCGGGCTGACAGAGCGGAGGAGCAGCGAGGACGCCGGGGAGTCGAAAGTTTAATTAGCCGCGAGTCGGCCGGGCCTAATCCCTGGATGAATGTTGTTATAATAACCGTTTCCAGAAGCCATATGCTCACAGAGACTTTATCGTTTTTCCATCACAGCTGTTTAAAATGAGACAGAGAATGAGACACAGCAGCAGAGGCCTGCAAACAAAACAGATCCTATCAGAAGCATGTAATATTTAGGTTTAATCTACTGCTGAATTTCATGTGTTAGTATGCAAACAGGCTGTAATCCGCAGATCAAAGACAGAGGCTGAAGGGCTAAAGTCTTTTAAACCAAGATCAAATGAAGCAAAGACTCGACTGAGTCACGATTCTTCACCATCAATTTAACAAAATTAAATGAAAAAAACTTTAAAGGCTTGTTAGCTGCATCATTAGACGAAATCTAACATGTTTCTTCAGCTCCTCCCAAATATTGATAACGTGGGCTCTTTTCCTTTCTTGGTAAAGTCCGTTAAGACAAAATAAGCTACACAGTCATTCTTTCAGCCATAAATAGAGTAAAAAAACATCCAAACTCAGCTTCCTTTGACTTTAAACTCCATTAAAGGTCAGCTCTTTCATCCATTTTTCAGGAAACTGAGTGCAGGCTTAATTCAGTCCTGACCTCAGGGACAGAAACACATTAGGTCTACTTGAATCAGGTACAGGACTGGCCATCCTGTTGTGGCCCGAGGCGACACAGCTCGGCTCCCAGCATGCATTTGGACGTTTGTTTACACCTGCGATCAGCCAACAGGAGAAACAGACAGGAGCACAAGGAAAGAACGTCCTTGGACGAAATAAAACTGATGGTGGTAGATCTTTAATGAGCGGTTTCACCTTATATTTCAATTGATCATGCATGAGTTTATTATTATTTTGATTAAACTGCTGCCATAGTCATCATTTGATCTGCTCAAGTAATTGGCAAACACTAAATTTGTTTAAAAACCTTTTAGATTTTGTGTTGCTGTTTATCTTTTTTGAGTAAACTCTTAAAACTATTAAAAAGTAGATGAGAGCAGTCGTACGTCATTTTCTGTCGGCAGAACAGCCACGCCCCCTTTTGGGGGAACCCAAAAGGGGGCGTGGTCAAGAAGCACAAAGGTAGGCATTTGCTGTGTTTCTCTGGTCTCATAAGTTCCTTGTGCAAACATTACATTTGGTGTAAACTGCTTTTAGATTATGTTAATCACACACACATCTTTAGTCAGAGTAACTACTTTCTTTTGGCATAAATTTCTCACTTATTAAAGTTCAAGCTGTTACTAATATATGATGAATCATGAAAAATTAATGGTGTGTTTTTCCTGTGAAGCAAAACATTTCCTCTACATTATGATGTCAGAAAAGTGCACTTATGCTTGAAGTGGGTTTTAAGGTTTTAAAGTCCAATTTCAGTCAGTGGCCTCAGAGAATTGAGGAGATGAGAAGATAACTGATAAACAGATAAACATCATATCCCGCAGGCTGGTAATTCCCCTCTTTCTAACTGTCCTGCTGCAGCTTTATTTCATGTTTGGGCTTTTATGTTTTACCTGCAGAAATAAAGAAATTAATGAATAAAAAGCCTCAACCTGGCACTCGGTCAACTACATTAGTTTGCAGCGCCGCTCTGCTCCAGCCTGCCACCGTTCATCAGTTGAGATATTCATCCGTAAAATATTACAATCACTCCCGACTCCCCTCAGGAAGGTCTTCCAGGTAAATGAGTGCGTTAAGTGCCGAGTTTTAGTGCCGCTGGAGGAGATTCTTCAACCACCGGCGGTTTAAAAAGAGAGCTTCACACTCAGGAAGAGGAAGCAGCGTTTTTCACGTGTCGGCAGTTCAACTTCAGGGCAGCAGATAGTGTAATTTTTAACATTAAGTGTGTAGAATGCAATAACTTTCCTAAAATGTCTCCTTTTATAGCAGCCAAGTGGCAACGCATAAATCAGCAGATGGATGATGAAATAAAACTCTGTAATGGTCTGAAAATGTGTTCATGTAATAAATTCAGGGGAGAAGCAGAGCAGCTAATTACCAAATCATCCAGCATTTATAATTCCATGAAAAGGGTTTAGCATATTTTTAACGGATTAAGTCATAATGTTGATGAACAAAGCCTTGTGTTGCTAAGTAATAATAAGAGTTATGAGATAATTGGGATATATTGTTACATCACCAGGTCTTGTTTGTGGCGACAAAAATGGATATTTTTGACGGGAACGTTACATGTTTAATACCTGACCTTCATATCAGGAGGTGTAGGAGGCGGTGCAGTTTCCAGGTAATAGCAAGAATATGAATATGGACAGCAATAGCATCAGTATTTACATGGTCAATATCATGAATATAAGCTATGATATTTGCATGGACAGCAATAGCTTCGGATGACGTGTGACTTACAAGCCTTACTGTCACATTTTAGCAACAGCATTCATTTTTAAGTTTGAGCACAAAATTATAGGATAAAAAACTAGTTGGCAAAGTGTAGCTCATCAACATTGTCGGTTAGTGACTCGTAAATATATCAAATATCCTGACAAAACACCGAAATACACTGGAGTGGGGCTTTAATGAGTTTTTGAGGATTTGCATGACAGTGCAGTTGTCAGGAAAATAAAGTGTAATAACTCATCAGCAGAAATCACAGCGGGAGTTCTGGATGATAACTGTAATCAGGATGTTCTATTTGTTGAGTCGGAATAATTACTGTACATCAACACAGCGAGCACAAAGTTAAAGCCAAACACTGCGTGAGAACATCTGGTGAGTTCTTCTGCATACTAGGATTTATGACACAAAACAAAATATATAATCCAATCATATAATATATATTCATTTTGAAATGGGCAAGACCACAAGACTTTAATTAAGTTTGATGCTTTTATTGTCATACTTTTACTTCAGGAAAACTTCTTTTTAAACAGTATTTCAGGACTGCGGTGGACC
>CAEMYA010000072.1:77461-95033 GCA_903131615.1 Diplodus sargus
TGTGTGCGTGTGTGTGTGTGTGTGTGTGTGTGTGTGTGTGTGTGTGTATGTTGTGCCAAGCGGCCACTAATTACAAAATGGAGTGCGCCTTCACACGGAGCTGGAAAACGATGACATGAGAGTTTTAAGGCTTAGCCTCATGGAAGGGGGATGGGAAAGTGTAGTAAGTGTGTGTGTGACTGTGTGTGTGTGTGTGTGTGTGTGTGTGTGTGTGTGTGTGTGTGTCTGTGTGTGTTCAGTGTCACTTTCAGATCAGTTTATATGTTTGTATGTTTAACAGGGGCAGATGTGGTGAAGAGAAAGAGTCTGGAGGATGAAGATGATGTGATGAAGAGCAGATGAGTGGGAGGAAGAGGAGAGTAAAGGAGGCAGCAGGGTGGGTGAGGAAGAGGGTGAGGAGGCAAAAGACTGGAGAAAATGAAAGTGCATGGATATTGACATGGACAGCAATAGCATCGATATGAGCGTGGACAGCAGCTCCATAGATATCAGCAGGGAATGCAATAGCATGGATATTAGCATAGATTACAGTAGCATGGATTTTATTAGTGTTGACAGCGATAGGATGAATATAAGCGTGGACAGCGAGAACACAGATATTAGCATGGATAGCAACAGCATGGACATTAACACAGACAGCCCAATCATGGATGATATTAGCACAGATCACGGAAGCATGGAAGGTATTAACATGGACAGTGAGAACAAAGATATTAGCACAGCAATAGCACGGATATTAGCATGGATATTAGTAGAAGTAGGAAGAGGGACAAGATGAAGAGGACAAGAGGAAAACATGAAGGCAGCAGAAAGGGGAGAGGAAGATGAGGAGGAGGAAAGAAGGAGGAACCAGAAGAGGGAGGATGTGTTATAAATATTTTACCAAAACATTTGGGACGCACACACACACACACAAGAAGAACATCAGCCTCCATCTAATCAAATAGAGTCGTGGATGACTGCAGGCTATAAGACAATCTGTGTGTGTGTGTGTGTGTGTGTGTGTGTGTGTGTGTGTGTGTGTGTGTGTGTTTCAGACCTTGAGGCTGCCTGATAGTGGGACGCTGGGTGGATTTTCAGCTTATCAGATGACCTTATTGGCCGGGCTGAGGAGGTGCTGGAGACGTGGGAACGCTCCACAACACACTCGCTAATTGTCAACTTGTCATTTCCATTAATTTATCCTCCATCTGCTGCTGAGACTTTCCTCTGAAATTGCATGTTTTAATGCCAACTCGTGAATATGTATGGGCATCATCAGCAATATAACAACAATATCACAGAAATTAAGCCACATAAAACACTAAAAAGAACAACAAGGCTCAATAAAAGGCAACAAAACCCATTAAAACTCATTTTACCACTATGTAAAACCATTAAATATCAAAAAACACAATCGAAAAGCCTTGATGCACAAAACATGTGATCATAAACTCACTGTAAAGCAGCAACAACACCATGAAGAACCATTACAGAGCACCACGGATAGGTAAAATCATAGGAATATTACAAGAAATGTTTCATTGTCATGAAGCAGAATTCATCTCTGGACATTGTTTTGCTAATAGAAGGGAGAAAATGAGAGAATGATTGGTTTAACAGCTAATTAGAAGTACTTGAGTATACATTTGATTGTAGTCTAAATCTGGTTGGCTGATGGATCATTAAGCTATGGAGCACCAGAGATAGATAACTTTAGAAATATCACATATATGTTTGTTGGATTCAAGCCGAATTGCTCTCCGGACAGTGTACCGCAAAGTAAGCAAACAAAATTAGCTAATTGTCGTTTTAAAAAATAGTTAGAAGTACTTGAACGTAAATTTGATTGTAAAGTGAATGGAACCCTGCTGGCTCACAGATAACTATAGCAACATCATAGGAATAGTATAGAGATGTTTTATTTGACTGAAGCCGAATTAATCTCTGTACATTGCTCTTCTAAAATAAGCACAAAAAGTAGCAAGTTATTGGATTGAAATATAATTAAAATGTACTAAAAATAAAAATGTAAATGTTATTATCGTTTGCTGGCTATAGAACCATTCTGGCTATAGAACCATTAAAGAGCACCAAACACAGGAATATATAGGAATATCGTAGAAATATTAAAAAGATTCTTTCATTGAAATAAAGCCGAATTACTCTCTGTATGTTGTTTTGCCTAAATTGGCGAAGAAAATGAGAAACTGATATTTTCAAAGCTAATTAAAAGTACTTGAACGCGAATTTGATTGTATTGTGAACTGACCTCTTACTGGCTGAAGAATCATTTGGCTATAGAGCACCAGAGAGAGATATCTACAGGCATATCATTAATACTTGAGAGATTGTACATTAGAGTGAAGCCGAATTCTTCTCTACTATTGTTAATGCTAAAATCAGTAAACAAAATAAACAAATTGTTGGTGTAAAATAAAGTTAAAAGTACTTGAATGTAAATTTGAATGAATTCTGCACCGATCTCATGCTTGCTGAAGCATCAGCGCGCCAGTTAACGATGACAGGAATATCACAGGAATGCAACCGAGATTTTTCACGAGAGTGAAGCCGAATTCCTCTCCGCTCATTTTCTGCTAAAATTAGCTAACAAAATAGAAAAAATATGGGTTTAGGATATATATTTAGACGAACTTAACCGTAAATTTGTTTTTAAGGTGATCGGAGCTCATGAAGAAGAGTCAGCAGAGCATCAGATACAGGAATAACATAGACAGAGATTTTTCTTTAAAGTTAAGCCGAATTCCTCTCCGCACATTTTTATGCTGAGATTGGTGAACAAAATAAAAAATGTTCGGTTAACAATCTAGTTAGAGGTACTTTAATGTTCATTTGACTGAATTCTGAACCCACCTCCTGCTGGTGGTCCCTGTACCAGGAAAAGATAACAACGGGAATATCACAGGAATGCAATCGACATTTTTCATGAGAGAGAAGCCGAATTCCTCTCCGCCCATAGTTGTGCTAAAAAAAGCGCGAGCAAATAAGGAAATCCATCGTTAAAAAGATAATTAGACGTAATTACGTGTAAATTACATTGTAATGTAAACTGACCTCTTGCTGGATGGAAGCCCAAACGGTCAGAGTAGGTGCGAAGTGAGCAGAAAGGTGAAGAATGGGAGCTGACGGTCACTTCTTCTTCCTCTTCCTCGTTGTTTCTCGCGTCATTTGTGTTGAAGATGAAGAACTGAACGGTGAAAAGTGTCAAAATGGTCGAATGGCAGCTCGTCCCCTGTCCAACAAGTGTTTAACGGTAAATCACACGCCGTCGGTCCGCTCTCCGTGCGTCCCTGCTCCGGTCTGAGGAGGAGGAGGAGGAGCCGCTGTGGTGGAGGAGAGCGGGTGACGTCAGGAAAAGGGGCGGGGCCACATACTGTATGCTGTACAGCCTGCAATATCAAAATGATTAATTATCAGTTATTCAATATATACATTAACTATGTGGTGCTCTTACTTCATTTTGTTAAGTTTTATACTTTAATTTAACCGAAAGTATGTAATACTTCCTCCACCGCACACTCTACAAACCAGTAATGCATTAATCATTACTCTCCTGCGTTTTCTGGTGTGTTGTTGTTCTGTTTTGATCGTATTCCCCCCAGAACGAGGCAGAGAAGTGGCACAAACTGGATAGACAGATGGATGAAAACAGATGGATGTCAGCTCATTACTTCAACAAAGTGCCACTCCGTGATCAGACTGCATGATGCCAGTCGGTTAACGAAGCACAGAGGCTCGCTGAGGAAACTGGGTTTAGTGATTTTTCTTTTTTGTTATATTTGTAGAATATGTTTTAACATCCTGACAACAATCAATAAATCAAAAACTGCAAATATGCTAGCTCGGCAGCGATGCCTTCTAACAATGGCCGTGTTTGATTTTTATGTTGTTATGATAATATTTGGTGTTTTCTTACATGTAAGTGAGAAATAAAGTACACAGCCGCTGAGTCTGTCTTTCAGCAGCTAAATTGGCAGCACAAAGCACACAGCCCCTGACCCAAACAGAGCTGCAGTGGCAGTAACAGCCTCCCGTGGTGGCTAACTTTAGCACAAAGCACACAGCCCTTGACCCAAAGAACCAGTGAATGGCAGTGGCAATGACAGACTGTTTTGAAGTTGCTAACTGGTTAGCACAAAGCACAGAGTCCTTGTGCTCTAGAAAAGATACACTGTGGCAGCAACACACTTTTGTAGCAGCTAACTTCAGCACAAAGCACACAGCCGCTGAGCCGAACAGAGCTGCAGTGGCAGAAACAGCCTCTTGTAGTAGCTAACTTTAGCACAAAGCATACAGCCCCTGGACCTAACAAAAGAGCATACAGTGGTAGCAACAGCCTCCTTAGGGGGCTAACAGGGTCCTATAGTAGCTAACTTCAGCACAAAGCACACAGCCCCTGAACCTAACAAAAGAGCATACAATGGTAGCAACAGCCTCCTTAGGGGGCTAACAGGGTCCTGTAGTAGCTAACTTTAGCACAAAGCATACAGCCGCTGAACCAAACAGAGCTGCAGTGGCAGAAACAGCCTTCTGTGGTGACTAACGTAAGCACAAAGCATATAGCACAAGAGCTGAACAACAGAGCAGCGGCAGTAGCAGCTAACAGTGGTAGCAACAGCTTTCTAAGGTGGCTAACACACTCAGGTTCTTTGGCCGCTAACATTAGCACAAAGCACACATCCCTGGAGCTAAAGAAAAGAGCCACGGCTGCAGCAACAACTTTTTTTAAGATGCATCTTAGTTTTAATATTTATTTTATACTTTTTCTTAAATGCTTTTGCTGTTGAATACAATTATTAATGGATTTGTTTTTTATCGAAGGACCCTTATTTGAATCAAATTGCATCGTAGCAGAGTTTGTGATAACAGCAGACAGCATAACATTGTCCACCGTCGGGCTAATGATTCATGGACCGAGTGATTAAATTCAGCTCTCCTCTTTTAATGGACATAAACAACAGACAATAGTCCCTCTGAATGTCCATCACACTTCCAGAAAATAGAGCTAGTAACCAAAATGAAATCCAATTTAACAGCTCCGGTTGCTGCTTACATTTTTAACAAACGACGTCATGAAAAACTGCAAATAAAGGCAGTAAAACTGCCTTTGGAGCCAGTAATGATCAACAAATTGTGTGAGTTTAAGTGGCTCTATAAATAAAGCCGAGTGGAGCTGAGGGGTAAACGGTCCTCTGCTAATGAGGCGCGGTTCATTGAGAGTTTGGTGAATAAACGCTGTCGGCGAGCTGAAGCCCCTCTGAGACCGCTGTGGTCTGCGTGGAGCCATTAAGAATAACAACAGCAGCAGGAGCCGCTTCCAAAATGTCGACGCTGCATGCGAAACAGATGAGCGTCTCATAATGAAATATTAAAACATTGAAACTTCCACTAATACAACACATGAACAAATTATATTTTTATTTCAAGAAATATGTCGTCGCATAATTCACGAGTCTGAGGAAAGATGGAGATTGAAAAAACAAAAACTTAAAAGAGCGTAAAAAGGCTGCAGGGGACAGAAAAAGCACCAGCGTGGAGAGAAACAGCAGCTTTCATCCGTCTAATGACCTTCCTCTTTCATCTCATTGACAAAAGCACTCAGACGGTTTGTGCTCTCTGCTGCACAAAGCTGCTGTCAGAGCAGAGGGATGCTGTTCTGGAGCCGCCTGGAAAAGACGACAACGCGAGGAAGAGAAAAATGTCTGGAAATCAGCAGAAGTTCGGAAATGAAGACGCTCTGCATGTGAGGATTTATTTATAGCCGCTGAACGGAAGCTTCTGATCGCCTGCTGAGACTAAGCCCTCTGATTTTAGTGATTCCTGAAAGATGATTCACTGTTCAGTTGATTCCGTCTGATGCTGCATGTTTTTCTCACCACGACCAACTCTTCTGTTTGCCTAAACCTGCAGTTGTGACGAGAGAGAAACAGAAAATTCAACCTAAACAGACCTAAAGTTGCAACAGAAAGAAGCATCCCACTGTAACTTCTCTGTGGTTTTGCAGAGACGCACTCAGCGAAACATTTAATCTGCTGATTGGGTCGATATTTCAGACCGTTATAGATCTACTGGCAGCAAGAGAAGAGCCGAGGCTGAAAACTGAAAACTGATCGTAAAGAAACTTTCAACATTTCGATGATTTGCAGAATCGGCAACGTTATTCTGGCAACAGAGACGGAGAGCTTCAGCAGGACGGTTGGAGTTTCTGACTTTATAAGACTGAATAATAACAATAACTCTGGACCTGAACTATCGCTTCTAAAACTCTCCTCCTCGCTGCATCGCCCCAATCTCTCTCCAACAACTGTTTCCTCTGTGAGTCTTTGTTGTCTCTGATTGTACACGCCGCAGCTGATCACCTGTTGTTGTAGCTTTTCTACCTGCTGAACAAAAGGCATCACTTCATCCCATTTTCTCTGTTTTCTCGGGTCATGAAGCACCGATTTCAAGCACGTTTGCGTCTCTCTGCTGCAGCGGCAGGCTTATTTATGCAAAGAGCCGTCTCTCCAGCGCTGAGATACTTCTTTAACTGCAACCCACTAAATCGAGCATCAAATGCAGAATATCAAACGCTTTAAGATGCCTGAATGCAGCGAGCTCAAAGACAGCAGAAAGAAAACTTGACTTTGATCTGCTCCAGCGTGGAAACTTGTAAAATCAGCCCTCTGCAGCGTGTTGGCTGCCGGTTCCCCCTCAGCCGGGCCGCAGGGAGCTTTTAAAGGCGGCACCAAAAGTTTCCAACAAGATGGTTAATTAGACCAACAGCTGGAGACCAACAACGGCAGAGGAGCGTCTTCTTTTACGGCCGACTTAATCAGGTGGAAATCAGGAATTCAATAACAGTCATCAAGCAAAGTCTCACAGATCAAGTGTGAAAGAGTCTTGACGTTCAGCCTTCATGTGTCTGAGTTCTGAACTTATTCAGCTCGTGTTTTCGTGACTCAATCACATCCCGAAAGCTGCAGGATTTCAGGCAAACATCCGGCCTTTCTTCACGTCCACAGGGTGCGTGATGAATGCTGCAGCAGCTTCAGAGAAGTGGAAGCGTGTGTGATTTATCCTCCGCGTGCCTCCTCATTCTGCACCGTCAGCGGCCGGCGGGGATGTGATGGATATCTGTGAGACGACGTATGAAGTGACTGGAGAGCAGCGCGGGGCTCTGATGAGCACTCAGCAGGTCCGGGTCACCTCTGGACGTCCAAACGTCTTCACCGTCTCAGGCTGAGGAGACGGCCAGCTGAATCAA
Source organism: Diplodus sargus (assembly GCA_903131615.1). Classification (NCBI taxonomy): domain Eukaryota; kingdom Metazoa; phylum Chordata; class Actinopteri; order Spariformes; family Sparidae; genus Diplodus; species Diplodus sargus. Next base: position 84,708 of record CAEMYA010000072.1, read on the forward strand.
AGAGGCTGAAGTGTTATTACTCACTGCTGCACAGCACATTATTCACTCATGTCTTTATTTATGTTGTTTTTGTATATTTACTCCAAAACAATAAGAAGACCTGGAGACATTTCCAGCTGTTCTTGTGGAGACAAATGTTTTTCAGGAGACCTTCAGACATTTTGGGCCGTGCTTGTGTTTGTGGCAACCAAAACCAGAGAACTTTCACAGCTGAGTTCGTCGGACTCCTCTGAGAATCATGAATGTTTGTACCAAATATCATCCAGTAACTGATGAGACAAGCGTTGGACAGCTTCACCACAAACTCTCTCTCAATCCACCATCAGACTGATTATCGTAACCGTCAACATTTCTCTTCCTTTTTCCTGCAAGAACCTTTGCGTATATGTAAAACAGAACGACAGAACAGCAGTTTGCATTCTAATACTTGTAAATTAAGCAGATTTGAAGGCGTTTAAGACAAAGAGTGAAGCCTGGAATCTTTCACAGAGTCAGAAACACAAAGAAGTGTCTGCACAAAGAGGTAAATGTTCTCCCGTTGAACACGACTCACTCGGGAGAGGCCGTTGCTGCCCCGAAGTTCAGCTCTTATTAGAGGCTCAGACTGGGTTTGACGCGTCTATTCAGCCGGGCTCAATGGGAACTGTGGGACCTGAAAAGGAGCCTTTCCATTCACGGCTTTATCAAGAAGCCTCGCTATCAGCCCGGCTCGCTTTGCATCAGAATAAAACCGAGCGTCTGCTTGTCAGCCAGGTCGGTTCTGGGAAGAGACTCCAGGAATTTGGTTTATTTCAGATTCTGTCTGAATGCAAATACGAGGAATTCCTTAAAATGCGGCGGCTGAGAATTTGTTCCAAATGCTTAAAATACCAGCAGAGGAAGTGAAAACTGTGGCAGATCCTGTACAGAAGTGAAGGGAGTCGCACCTCAGTGCAATTCAACATTTAACTTAAAGAGAGAATCCGTAAGAAGTGGTTATTTTTCGTGGGAAGTCGGAACATCTCAGACAAAAACCAGCTACATTTCACATCAGGGACGATACAAAAACCACCTTAAAGTACAATAAAGTCTCAGTAATCTGTATTTTTGGTGCAGAGTTCTGCTTAAAGGCGTGTTCAGTATAAAATTGCAGGGAATCTGTATTTTCTGCTGAGAGAACAGCAGCTTTCATCTTCCTCCAACAGTATTCTTCCGTCTCTTCTTCTCCCCAGACGTTTCTCTCTCTCTCTCACCTCCATCTGTCCGTTTTCTACATCTCCACACTTGAGGATCCTCGACCGGTTCACGCAGAATTACTTATTCATCACTTCCTTAGGTTGTGGCAGCGGGGAGGCCGCGGATTAACCGGCTGTATCTTCAGGCAAACACCTGAAAGCTGCAGCCTGTTCTGACCTGAGGCTGCACTTTTTGAAGGATTTGGTGTGAATACCTGATGATAAGTTCAGCGCATTTGCATTTAAGCAAAGTCTGAATCACTAATCCTCTGGAGGTTTGGTCAACGGTCAGTTTTAGGGACAAGCTGAATATTCACAGGCTTTAATTCATCAGTTCTTGTGTTTTCAAATCGTCCTTGTTGGCGTTTTATTCATAATCCTGAGACCTCCGTCTCATGTTTGAAATGCGGAGAAATCCTCTTTGATAACACGATGTAACCAAATGATGCTACTTCATGAAGGGCAGCCTTTAAATCCTTAAATCCTCAAATCCCTGGTTACTAAATGATTAGCATTTTATTCCCTGGATCCTGTCGACACCGACCGCACAGCATTCATCTCCTGCTGCTATTATCCGGAGAAACTTGCAAAGAGGGCGAGCAGGAGAGGATTTAGAGTTTTGCTCAAGGACGCCGGAGCAGATACAGAACGATCAGCCGAGGGTGATGACGTCTCCCCTTCAGAAACGGACCTACAGTGTCTTGGCAGCAGCTTCAAATGACACAAATTCACCTTGTAAGATGAGAATGAAGGATGTCTGTTATGGATGGGGTCAAATATTTAACAGCTCCCTCGATTCAACCTGCAAACCTCCTGAAAAAGATTAGAATAACCTTGTAATTGCCTTTTAAGACGGAGCCGTTATATTAAATATGCTCTTAATAACTCAGTCGTCAAAGTCGAGCTCTTATCTGTGCTCGTCTCATATTTAACTGAAAAACCTAATATATTTAATTCATGGCACAATTCAAACACGTATTTGTCTTCCAACGTTTAACAAAGACGTCTCTGTAGTTCAGTTCAGGATAAAAGTAAAGATGTTCTGGATGATGTGGAGGAACTTGACGAATGTGTAACTCACCACCATCCAACTGGAACCGGGATTAAAACCTCACAACCTCTCGCTCTATCTGCTGGACGTCTCGCCTGATTAGCTGCTATCTTTGAGCGCTAACGTCTCTATACATCAGCTGTGCAGCTCACTGTCTGTGTATACGCTCTTTAGTCCCAAGGTGAAACCGCCATTTAACCTTTTTCTGGAGCTTTAATTCTCATTTGGCCTTCAGATGGGTTTCCATGCTTCACCAGCTCACCCGTGAGATATAAACGACTTCAGGAGGCCGTCCATCTCTCCAGCCACACACACACTCACACACACTTCAGGTTACATTGAAAGTGACCGGCCTCATAAAGCGGGTGTCTCGTCTCCTCTGCAGCGTCGTCAATCATAGGCTGATAATTATGATCGATGTGGGAGGAGCTCGGGCAAACGAAGGCCGAAAAACATTTAGGCGAGCTGAGCGAGCAGGTGTGAGATTAATGTGGATCAGAGTGAGAGAGGACGAAGGAGCTTTAAACATCTCTGAGTTATTGTTGCATTAAGATGTCAGCGTGAGCACCGACTTCCTCGAGGAAAGTGAGATTTCAAGAGAAGATTTTGAGAATAATCTGAGTCTTGGAACAGGAGACTTCTTCTTCTTCTGTGGTGGCTGTGATTTCACTCGCAGGGCTTCGGAGAGGAAGGCGGGCGCTGCCTGAGTGACAGACGGGTTAATCAAATTGTTTTTAATCTTGTTGAGAAGCTCCACCGGCCTGTTATCATAATGAGCTCCCTCCTCTCTGTTTTCAAGTCCTCGCCGCGGCAGCTGTTCACACGCTTACATCAGAGCAGGACGGAGGGCACTTCCTGTCGCAGAAAGGTCGGCGCGTCGAGACAGACGAAGGCGTCCACGCGTCCTTGAGCGAGACGCTGACATACTTCTGCTGACTTCCTGTTTCTGGGGCCATTTTCAGCCAAACCGAGAAGCTTCTGGCTGCTAATTTCATTCTTATTTGAGGTTTAATGAATCTGCCGCTGTAATTATTCATTTTGTAATCAGCTCTGACACAGGTTTTCTTTTCCCACTTGTTTTTTTTATCCGGCCCGTGTGACGTTAGCGTCTTGCATTCACAACACTCTGCACTTTTCGCTTCCTCGACATCAGTAATCCCCCTCTGGCAGCTCCAGAGAAGTCGGGCCTGCGACGTGCCAGCCGCTCTGAGAGTTTGAAGCGTTGCTGTTATGACCTGACGGGAGCTTAGTGTTCGCCATATGGTGTTGTGGTTGTCAGGAGCTGTTTTTGTGTGTGCAGGGGGGAAGATTAGCTGTGTGTGGTCGCTGTCACACTGGGCGCTCAGCGGAAGACTGTCAAAACACCGGAGAAGACGTTTCTAATGCTGCGTCTGATGACTCTCTTTACTGAAGTTCAACGGATGACAGACATGACGATGGGACATAAGGAAGTGAATCTTGTTTCAGGCTCCTCCTCATTAGCAAAAAGGATCAACCCGAACATTTTTAACAGTTTCACAATGAAATGTTGCTGCTGTTGTTTCGTTTGGTCGCTAATTTCTGGACGGTGAAGTCGGCAAACCAAACTAAAACATTTCCTCATGTGTGAGCATTTGTGTGCATTTTAATGGTGTTATACTTCAACAGTGAAGCGAGTTTGATGGCAGAAACATTTGTGCTGAGTCACCCTAAACAGCGGAATGACTCTGACATCGTACAACCCGATTGTTACAATAAATGTTACCGATATAAGTTTCTGCAAACCACAGACGTGTTGAGACTTAACTCTGCTTTAAACTGTTCAAACGGCCTGAAGTGGAACGTTTCTGGCATCGCTCTCTTTGTCTCAGACCTACAAACATCCCGTCAGGTCTGAGACGGACACACACCGGTTACAGAGGAGGAGCTTTGATATAAACACTTCCTTCCTGGACTTCCTCCAGCTGTGTGATCCGTCTGTGTTCTGATTCATTTAATTAGCCGACGAGCTAAATCTGGCTGTCATGACCCAGCGAGTGTGTGACAGACAGCGACCTGCAGGAGGTGGAGCAGGCTGATGTCAGGGCGACAGTTACCACAGTCTTTTTTTTTAATTTTCGAATGATGAATTTTATAATTTCAAGGCTGGATTACAAAGCAGACGTCTGGCTGCTGCAACACGACTGCAATATAATCCTTTGGGGCAACTGTGACATCAAAGTTAACCCACCGAGGCTGCGGCTGTTATTCTAAGTGTCTGACAACATGACAGGGAGTCTCTCCTTTTTATTACCAGAAACATGTTCCTCGTGTTGCTCTGAAATGTCACGAGATGTGAGAGCAAGTGAGACGATGTGTCTAATCTGACTTCTGTAAACATCCCTTTCAAAATAAGACGACGATATTACTTAAAATTGGAAGATTTGTGAACTAAAAAATGAAACAAAACAAAAGTTCCACCATAATAAAAACAGTCTCTGGATCTCGAGAAAGATTAAAATGAAGTAACGTATTTGAAAAACAAGTTGATTTATGTTGGATGGAGTTGAAAATATAAACTCTACAAGTTTGAATGCAGATTTTGTTGTAATAAATAAGATTAAATCCTCAGAATGAGACCAAACAGTGTACGATGTTTACGCGGCTGCTGCTCGTAGTGACTCATCACGACCTTTATTTAGTCCAGTCTGTTCTGATCAGCCTGTAAACCGGTTTGTTGTCTCGTGGTTTGTTTTCCCGTCAGCCAAATAAGCTCAAACTGGACGGAGGAAGTAGATATGTAGGCCATCAGGTGTGTGTGTGTGTGTGTGTGTGTGTGTGTGTGTGTGTGTGTGTGTGTGTGTGTAGGATGGAGCGCTGTGATCCAGGAGCCTCTAATCCCATCGGGGGGGTGAGAGTGGAGGCAGGAGAGGATTATGGGATTACGGAGGGAAGATGCGACATGAGATGGCCACTCTGCAGCTGCACGGCTCGTCCTGCTGGCACGTCCGCCGTTTCCACGGCAACGGAGACGGGCGCCGGTTCAAATCCGCAGCAGCGGCTCGAAACGGGCGCCAAAAAAAACGATGCTCATTCAGTGGATGCGTTTCGAAAGATGAACTCTGTCACTGTCTTTCTGTAAAGTATAATTGAACATCGTCTGCATACTGGAGTATCGCAGATGTTCTGATTAAGGACGTCTCTTTTACAATTACGACAATTATGTTCCATCGGTCGTTCAAACCTCGACCTGACGACAAGAAAACACTCAGTTAAAGCAGATAAAACTTTGTTGATAACTATCAGACAGAAGTTTTCCTGGACAGTCGAGTTAACTTTCAGCAAAACATCATCGTTGTTTCTTCATATTCTGTCCAGTTTTTTAATGTTTTAAACAAACAAGCTGGCCATAACTAACATCTTTAGAATCTAAACAGAGCGTTTTCTCAAAATTTTACCATGAACATGCACAAAATGACTTAATATTTTAGGTTACTTTGGACAATAATGTGGTTAATAACTACAAGGTGAGCGGTCGGATGCATCACCTCTCTAATATTTGAAAAATCTATAAACTATCCGACAGACTGTCCGTTAAAATGTCATTAATATCTGCTGAGCTGATGGATAAAAAGTGAGTCAGACTGAATCTGTGAGGCGGCAGGTTGTTGAAATACTGAACGTGTCTCCATTAATATTTCATGTTAAAGTGATGAAGCTCAGTCTGTCTGAGTTCAGGACACTTCTGTCTGATATTACCTGAAGTAAAAGTAAATTGTCTGGTTTGAAAAAGGTGGAATCGTCTCACCTTAGAATCAGAACTGAAGGGTGAATCAGAGAAAAGGCTTTATGTGGTGAGAGTGTCTGAGAGACAGGAGGCAGGAAATCACCTCCTCTGAGCTCCAGGCGACAGCCGCCCACCTCCACAAATCACCTGAGTGTCTTGATTGCAGCCGTAACTCAAGGTGACAATAACACTCACAGCAGCCCTGACCCTCCAGAAAACTCTCTCCTCCTCCGTATTATCCGCCTTTATTGCATTTACTCTGCCGCTACGGTGTGAACAACCAAATGAGCCAGATGGGTTTCGGGCTGGACCGACAGATTGAGGATCTGTCCAGATTACGCTGTGATCGGCAGCCAGGCAGACAGACACGGAGGTAATCCAGCGGAGGGAAACACCAGCCAGGGAGGACGCCATGATACCGCCGGGCAGCACGTCAACGGGGCTCCAACCAACGCCAAGAAGGGATTTCAGAGAGCCGCCTCGTCCGATCCACCGCTTTTTAACCAACAGAGAAACTCCTGCAGCGGTTCAGCTCTGCAACATCAGCTGACGAGACGTTAAAGCATCATTTGGGTTTTTAACTACAAATTTACAAGATCTTATTTATCTTCTACTGCAAATACGCCCAACTCACCTGATGCTTATGTGTCTGTAAAAGTTGTTTGCTGTTTCTTGATTATAGTGCACAGACTTGCTGTATTTCTGCTTCAGAGACAATTTAACATTGTTGAATCACGTACACTCACTGTCCCAAATGTTTCCAGCAGTGTTCAAACCAGAGAAATCCACAAGTCAGTGCATCCTCTGTCCCTAAAACCTCCAGGTTAGAGTCCAGGAACCCTAGAAAAGAAGGAAGGCCTCGTTCAGACTGTGGTTTCAGCCTTATTGAAGTCTATGAGAGACGCATGAAGAAACACACTCACACTCGCGACGCCTCAGAGAGAGACAACAAATCCTCGTTATTACTTCTCCTGCAAAGGTTATAATCAAACTGTTGTTGTGAATAATTGATTAGAATCTAATTTAATGGAGAAATTGTGATTTTAAGAGGTGAAAAATGTGTTCTGGTTCCAGTTTAATGACATGATCATCGGCCTGGGATGAGTTTGCTTTGTGGCTGACAGACGCTGCCCTCTAATGCTGAACGATGAGAATTACACGTCCAACGAGAGGAGGATTTTTCTGCTTTACTGTTTTTTTCCCAGTGATATTTGAACAGAGGTCAGCAGAATCTGCCAGAAACAGGGGTTGAGTAACGAGGAGATTAAAGGTCAGAGGGCACAGAAGACGTCTGAAACAAACACATCACGCTCTAAAAATAACCGAGAATCTGAAAGAAAGAGTCCAAACATCAGTAACAGTGAACACCAGCTGCCATGAGCGACTCAGCGGCCCGGCTGGACCTTTCACAGCCCGGCGGGAGGCGCTGGCTGCCAGGACGTTTGAGGACGCCGTCGCCCGGGAGACGAAATGCAAAAAGAGACACAACAGAGGAGAAAGAAAGAAAGAAAGAAAGAAAGAAAGAAAGAAAGAAAGAAAGAAGGCTGAATTGTAAAATGTTGAAGTGTAATCTGTCGGTTTTGACTTCCAGTAAAAAACTGAGACCGTTTGGTGAAAAATGGGGAAAACCCAAATGTAAAGTTCACAAGTTGTGAGTTTCTCAACATGTAAATGTCACAAAATGTTTGTTTTTCCAGTGTTTAATGTGATTTTGATGGAGTGAAAGTGGGTCAAACACACTCTTACATGACAGAATTGACATTAAAACACTCAATTCTACTTCATGTAAGACTGAAAACAACACATGTACGTATTTTCAGGATAAATCTGACATTTTAACACTCTCACTTAACTCAGAACGTCTTCAGCTGCTGATGATTTACCAAAAAACAAAACTATCCTGTCAGATGTGTTAAACTGAGCTGATCACAGAGCAGGTGTGTCTCATCAATAGTTTATTCATGATGTCCGCAGTGTGCTGAATTCCCCGGATGACTTCGTCTCCGCCCTCCGTGACCTCCGACCTCCCTCGGCTCTCTGTGTGTTTCCAGCAGGAGAACAGAGCCGATTATTACTCGATAAACTGTGTCTTTGTCTGGCGATAAATTCACTCCTCACGCGGACGAACACAGACGCCTCCATTGTTCGCTTCAAACACTGAAACTCTGTGTGGAGAAACAGGCTGAAGATGCTGCAAACATCTTTCATTTCTGTCGCTCTTCATTTGTCTCGGTGTCAAACATCACTTCATTAACTTTCTAATCACTAAAAGTTCTGTGAGCAGCCAGTAATAATCCTCTGTGAGGACCCATACAGGACAGCTTTAGATGAATCCTAACTCATAATCTGAACTGTTTGTATATTTTCCCTTCAGAAAAGTTTGTTGACAGCGTTTTGGACTAAAGTTCTGGCACCGGCACATCTCACCTCCTGCCTATTTGGCCGCAGCAGCTGTAGTGTTTGCGAGCTCTCTCTCGGCAGCGGAGGGCACACGTCTGGCCAACTTCACCAGTGAAAAGAGCGTCTTCATTAACATGCACGGCCAGACGCTTCCTCTGAAACGGGCCTTTGTCACCCAGCAGATGCCCGAGTGCAAAACGAGGAAGAAGCAGATCGATGTATACGATCCACAGATGCAGACGGAGGCGTTTGGCATGTTGTTTTACAGACGAGCTTCAGACTAATGAGTGCACGAGTGTTTGTAAATGAGGCTGTGTTGTTCCAAACATGTCAGGATACATGAATGAGCAGTCCTCTGTGTGAGATGTCACAGGTTCTGATAGCTGGAGTAGTTATGGAGCAAAGGAGGAAGTCACATCAGCGAAGTACAATTGACAATCGACAAACAGAACCAGCCGACAAACTAACATCTATGAAGTCTGTGTGTCAGTAGAGCATCAACCTCCAACAAACACTGAACTCTCTTATTCCTAAATGTCCACTGGATCCATTTCAGCAACATACTGAGTCCAAAACACTATGATTCATGATTAAATGACGATCGTTTTCAATTCACTATTCTTCTATGCCCGCCCTGGAACCTGCAACAACCAATGACCACTCTCTTCTTTCTCCTGAGCCACTGAACATCAGATGAATGATGCATAATGTGATTTTAAATCCAGGAAAATATCGTTTTTATGGGTGTTTTCAGGCCTAAACTTGGAAATAGTGCAAGTTTTTTGTAGTTTTCACTCTTTGAATACGCTGTTTTTCCACCTCAGCACTTGTTTTTGACTATTTCATCACACAAAGTTTGTGTAAACGAGGAAATAAAGATCTATAACGTCTCAGAGGTCACAAAATGGCAATTCTTTTGCCAGGTGCCTGTATATTTGCTCAGTAAAAACATGTGTGAAGTGTTCATTTTGAGAGATATTGTCATTAAATTTGTACTTGCACCATGTGAGACCATGTGATGTGGACATACTGTGTTTTCAGGCTAATAGAGGCAGTCACAGCTCATCTGCAGGCTGATTTTAGCAGTAAAAATCTTGGCGGCTGTTTAAAAATACGCACTAAAACCATGTCTGTACCCCAAATGGTTCAACGACAGCTTCCAGTTTACTCTGGGCTCCACTGGGATAGAAGTTTGGAGATACATTTTCTAGGATGGTAAGAGAGTTTGACAATGGAGAGCGCTCTTGAGTCCAGTTTGAAACCGAAAGTCAACAATTTTGGCTTATTAGCGTTACGTGAAGTTACGTCATGTTCATTCGTTACTGAAGTTAAAAAAGCAAAATCTCTTCTTAAAGTCAAACCATGATGTTAACCAAGTAGATTTCTTGCTTAAACCTGTTGGATTTACATCTCGTGCTCAGTGGCGACCTCTACTGGCCACAGTCATTATTACAACAGCAAAGGAGGAAGTCGAAATGTAGTTATTTTAAGCTAAAACACAATGTTTTCCTGAACCTAACCAAACTACGAGCGTATATGATGAAGGTCAGGCTCGACTGTCGCTGGTACGCCGCGACAGTCGAGTTGTTTTGGGTACAGCGACGTACGCTAACTGGGTTGTAGTTGGACTTGTTAGTTGGTTGATGGCTACTAAAAGAAGCCACTATTTAGAGTATGTAGTCTATATTTACATACTAGATTAATCTCAGTCAGTAATTTCAAGATGTCTGAAAGTTACAGAGTTAATATTAAATGAGCTCGTCTTGTTTCTGCTCTCGTCACATTATCAGACTGACACTGAGTCAGACAGTCCCATCAGTGCTGGTTGCAGTGGAGTGAGGGGAGGTGGACGCACGGGATTGGTCAGCAGTTTGAGTGACAGGCTGGATGACCTCAGCACTGCACCCTCCACACCA
>CAEMYA010000072.1:105484-162108 GCA_903131615.1 Diplodus sargus
ACACACTCACTCTCACACACACACACACACACACACACACACACACAGCTGAGTGGGCAGAAAAAGAAAAAGAGACAAAACAAAGACAAGAAACTTTTCAAACAGCTGTTTCCTTCAATTTAATGAACAACAAAGTGTTTTTTCAGTCTAAGCAGTCGACATCGTCACTTCTTCTTGATTTACAGACGATGTGACCTCGTTACTCGCTGATTGGAGCTGATGTGGTGGATGTGTTTCCAGTTTAGCTCGGGGTGCTTCTCCTGAACCTCCCCACATCTCCCCGCCCGCCTGCCAGAGAACCGTTCTCATCACAGTTTGGCTGATTTCTTCACGTTTGTTCAGCCAAAGCAAACAGCGAGGCGTCTGCGGTGGCTCAGGTGTCGGCTGATGAACCTGATGTGGCGTTCTGGTGGTTCTGAGAGTGAGTCTGCTCGTAAAAACTGCAGATAAACCAACACACTTGACACAGAGAGGGAGATTTACAACCTACAGCCTGGTGCTGTATGTTCAGTCATGACAGTGACAGAGTGCCAAACATTTAAACTAATCTGTCTAAAAGCCTAATGTGGACTTTCAATCATTTTGAATTTTTTAACACATAATTTCGACTTTTAACTAACAATTCTGACATTTTAACTCATAGTTTTGAATAGAAACTCATAATTCTGATATTATAACTCATAATTTTGACTTTTAACTCATAATTTTGACTTTAAACTCATAATTCTGACATTTTAACTCATAGTTTTGACTTTAAACTCATAATTCTGATATTATAACTCATAATTTTGACTTTTAACTCGTAATTTTGACTTTTAACTCAGAATTCTGACATTTTAACTCAGAATTCTGACGTTTTAACTAATAATTCTGACGTTTTAACTAATAATTCTGACGTTTTAACCAAGAATTCTGACCTTAAACTCGCAATTTTGACTATTAAGTCATAGTTCTAAAAATTTTAACTCATAATTTTGACTTTTAACTCACAATTGTGACATTTAAACTCATAGTTTTGATTTTAAACTCATAATTCTGACATTTTAACTCAACATTTTGAATTTAAACAAATAATTTTGATATTTTAACAAATAATTTTGACTTTTAACTCATAATTCTGATATTTTAATTAATAATTCTGACATTTTATCTCATAATTTCGATTTATAACCCCATCATTCTGACTATTACCTCATTATTTTTACATTTGAGATCATAATTAGTGCATTTGAAGTCGTAATTATTATTATTCTTTATCAAGTATTGTTAAAGCCTTCTCCTTGAATTAAATATAACTCTTCTAACATTAACTTGTACCATCTCTCCGCTCCAGCAGGGGGCCTGCTGAAGAAGCTGCAGCCGGACACCACGCAGTGATCGCGGCTGTACAGCTGGCGCTGCTCCGCCCTCAGTCAGCAGGTGAACCCGCAGGTGAGTCCGCGGGTTGGCCGTCAGTGGAGAGTTCAACAGCGTCGTCTTTCTTTGTGACTTTCACCTGCAACGATGTGGAGTCGATGACGTCAGGGAAGCCGGTGATTAGCCGCCGGATCGTACGTCATCGTCGCCGCCATCTTGGTCCGGGTAAGACTCGCCTGCAAACAGTAGAAGCACATGGAGGAGCTGCAGGTTGTCTGGATAAACTTAAGTTATCAAATGAATGTAATGGAGTTAAAAGTACAATATTTACCTCCAAATGTAGTAAAGTGGAAGTAAGTAGCAGAACATTTAAACAAGTACCTCAAAGTTACAGTTAATGTACTGACATCAGATTTGTAGATAAAATGGTCATGAACGGTGTAAACAAGTGTAATCTGAAAGTAACTAGTAACGTAATGTTGTAACAAATGTAGGAAAAAGTATATTTGCCTTGAGAACATTGGATGAAATGGAAATACTTGAGTATTTGTCACCGAGCAGCTGCTGAAGTGCTGATGCTTGTTTTCACCAGAACCTCTCAGAGCTGACTCAGAACTGTGGTGGTTGATTAACTCTCGGCTTTACGAGGCTGCGTGTGAGACTCAACATCCCCGTTAAGTAAATCAGCTGCGAACCGAGCAGGTGAGGACATAAAACAGAGAAGTTCAAAGCGAAGGTTTGGACTTCATCAGGTTTTTTCCATCTTCGTCTGAGTCCAATAAGGCTCAGACTGTCGAGGAACGATGGGCCTCGGAGCTCCGCCAGGGTGGGAAATTTCATTTGTGACTCACACAATCAATTTGAACGCCGAGCTGAGTTAACGGTATTCTCAATAACAACAGCGCTGCGGCGGCCAAGGAAACAATGAGACGAAAGAAAATCAAAGAGATAAAATACACTGCGAATTTCCCAGAGGAGCCGAGTAATTTCTCGACATTAGCGCCGTCTTTTCCAGAACACCGGCGGTTTGGCAGAGTCCAATTTCCCACCGGACGGTCCCGCAAGGTCATTACCGGAATGTGAAATTATATCTATTTTAACAAGTAATTTATTTAAGCTGAGTCCAGAGAGAATGTCGGCCGGCTCTTTCTCTGTTTTCAATCATTTCTCAGCTTTTGTCATGCTCGTAGAAATGTGCCGTTTCTCTTATTCCTCTAAATATTATGACAACGTCTGTCAAGGAAAGAAACTTAAAAAATACAGTGTTAATTAATGTGATTAACTAACATCCTGGTTGGCACAAATATCATAATATTGTCAATTTTGCTCTTTTTTCCAGATGTTAAAAACCTTGAAGTAACTGATTACTTACATTAGGGACTGAATATTGTTACATCAGGATCCTGGAAAGTCCTGGAAAAGTATCGACCAGCAAAAACAAGCAAATTATTTGAATACGAAGAGAGATGTCGTCCCAAACCTCAGATTTTATTCTGAAGGGGTGATTGAGTTCATGGGAAGCTGACGTCACATCGCTCATAAGTGTGTGTGTGTGTGTGAGTGTGTGTGTTTGTGTGTGTGTGTGTGTGTGTGTGTAGCGGTGATGTTAATCAACCCCAGATGAGCGAAGAGGCCAGACGAGCCGAGTCACAGTGTGAGTGTGTGTGTGTGTGTGTGTGCAGTAATAACAGTCTGGGCTGGCGGAGTTCGACCCAAGAGCCGGCCCCCCAAAACCCGAGCCCAGGACACACACACACACACACACACACACACACACACACACAAAGACACACTCGCTCTGAAGTCACCACCTGAGAATGTGGGGACACGGAGGCCGAAGCGGCACCTTTGCGTGCGAATGGATCTCGTGTGTTTGTCAGTGGTGGAAAGTAACTAAGAATATTTAAGTACTGTCCTGAAGTACAAACTTCGCGGGTCTTTGCTTGAGTGTTCTCCATTTTTTGCTACCATCTACTTTTACGCCATTAAAATGATCTGACAAGAAAACGTTTTGACAAGAAATATTTTGACAACCGTTCAGGTGAGGTGGGTTTGGACTACTTACTGGACAAAACGAATATTGTGAGGTCGCAGGTTACCTGAGGAAAAAGAGAAAGGAAATCATCTAGAATCAGCACCAAGGTTAATTGGGTCTACTCTGGGCCGAGACCCGTCCTCCATTAAAGTTCAATGGAAATCTCTTTATTCAACAAACCAATGACAATCCAACAAACCAACCAACAACAAACCAAACAACCAACCAACTAAACCTACAAACCATCAAATAAACCAATCAACCAACCAACTGTTGGTTATTCCAGTGTCAGGCTGGCTAAACGATAACATTCTGTGGAAATAAACACCAAGAGTCAATATCGAGATCATTAAATATAATCGAGGTCATGTCCATACCTGTTTAACAAGTCGGTAACACAATTATTGTAACTGACGTAGTTAGAATTAATGTTTATTCGTAACATAGCTTTGTTTAAAACCTGTGTAATCATTTGACCATCTGTGTTTTCCAACCTCAGTAAGTGAACCTGGTGAGTCATAAATTATCAAAACCAAAAGGAATGACGACCAAAACTACCAAAATAATGGAGATTTCCATGTTGGATGAGTCACAGTTTCCCACAACCGAAAACCACGAAGTTCACCAGCTCAAATAAAACATTTTTTATGGACCTCATACCTGGTGGTTGGTCACCATGCCATCATTAATTGTGCGCTGACAGGAACAAAACTGTGAAAACTGATGTCAGTTTGTTGTGTCTCACCTAATTATATCCAACTCTAACAGAGACAAAAGAGCAAAGGTTGGTTCAAATTGAATTTCTGGTCGCTTTTGGATCGGATTAAAAGATTTCTTGTGCCCTGAAGGCTGAACAGCACCTCACTCTGTTTTTTTTTCTTCCCTCTGGAGCCATGAAACACTTTCATTTCATCGCTTACCAAAAACACCAGTTTCATTTTCCAGACGGTTTTATGTTGGCCGGGAATGAGTCATCAAAACTTCAGGGTCTGGAAAGGATCGCCGCTGACGAAAACATTTCCCAGCATGCTCGGTTAGTCACATAGCAGGATGATGGATTGAAGGCTCTTCCAAAAAATACATGAAAACAAATCTCCACTTCCCAGGTCGGCAATGAGGTTTTTATTCAACCCCTATTTATCCAAAGGAGGCTCGCTCTTTCTCAACAATGCCGTGATTTAGCTTCATGAAGCTGCTCGCATTATCGTTTAGCAGCTGCCCAGTGCGACCACAGCCTTCTGCTGTCAGCTACTGGGAGCTGCCCAGTGAACGACCGCAGCCGGCTGCTGCACCGAGCTAATTGGAAGTTAAGTGTCTTTTTCAAGGACTCAACTGAGATTCAGTTCACCCATCAAAATGTGTTTCCTCTCTCACCATCGGTGGTTTGGAGAAGAGGTTTTAAGGTATCTGTTTGTAAAACATCTGCCGTCACATGTTCTCAGATTTTCACACCGCCTTATGGGGTTGGGCAAGTCCCCAGCTGAAACCAGTATCCAGCACACATAATGTACTTTTAAGTATCACCTGAAGCCCGTTTTCACTCCCAACCACAGCAGCCTGGTCAAGTTGGAAGTCCAATGGGTCATGCACCAGACTTTCCCTCTGAAAACCAGGTTTCACGTCCTGTTTATGACCAAGAAGCGAGAGTGAGTTGATCTCTGTCATCTTACTGTAAGTGAATGACGTAATGTGACATGACTTTTGTAAGTTAACTTATGAAACTGAACGTAGTTATTTTCTCCCAAAGAATAAAATGTTCCTAAATTTAACCAAACCACGACCGTTTGACAACGTTTATAATGGTACAAAAGTCATAATATGTCAAAAAAATGTGAAAAGTTTGTCAGCAAGCTTTATTACCTCTGCTAACAAGGTTATGTTTTCACACATATCTCGTTGTTGGTTGGAAGCTTCTTTCGGTTTGTCAGCAGGATTACAACGATAAAAATCTGGATCTAGCAGATTGAAATATGTTTCTTGTGATATTGGTTTGGGCTTGATTGAATTAAAGGGGACTGTTGGCCCTGGTGAAGGTATACACTCTGCTGACTGCCATTCTAGTTAGAAAGTCTAACTGGACGTTGCATATTTTGTACCACTGTTAACTTGAGTCATTGCACAACTAATTCTGGCATTTATATTCTGTGTTTGTGAACAAAACCTTTCTATCCACTGGTCAAACAAAGTAAACTATGCTTTAGTGCAGTGTAAAGGCTTAGGTAATACCATAGATTTGTAGTTGAGTAGATGTACTTAGTTACATTCCACCACTGCAGCAGACAAACCTCTAAAGTGACTCCCAGCTGTGATATTGATGAGCAGTGAAGTGCGTGGGATGTCTGATATCCGAGGAATGAAGTGGGAGGAGAAAATATGCAGCTCTCCATCATATTCCTCATAAATTAGCTTAGTTTTTTGGCTGGAGAACAGAAGGCAGAGTTAATCTGTCAGGCGTCAGTGTGTGAACACTTGTCTCTAAGCAAACAGAGCTGAGATAACCTCTGGACGTTTGATGTTCAGTGTTTACATGATATGGTAAGTGATGGGATTCTCTTTAGGTTTCCAAGTTGTGATTTTTCTTTTTTTTAAGGTATCTGCAGAATCTCAAACATGGCATCATAAATTCCAGATGTGCATCAAGTGCTGCGATCGCCTTCAGGTCAAAGTAAGCAGCAGTTTTCTCACACACTGCAACACTGTTTTGCTGTGAAGCTCTAGAAACATTTTGTGGACTACAAAACGCCTTAAACCTTTATCAGGCCACTCTGATGTGCTTTATTACCAGCACAAATCACAATTAGTCAGAAGTGAAATTCGAGGAAAAGCAAGCTGAAGTTGCTGGGGAATTCTCAAAGTTTTACTATTAGTTTTATAACCGTGTACAGTTACATTTCTCGCTTTGTGTAACAAATTCAGTAATAAAAAACTCAAATTTTTGCATGTTAAAAGTGGAAAAAGTCCTGGTTTCATTTCCATTTTATTCCTCAAACCCAAACTGAAGCTATGACAGGCATCAAGCACGAGGCAGCATATCGACCACAGTAAATGTTTTTGTGACCATGTCGTCAATTCTGTTTAAACGCATCCTTAACAAACAATAGAAATGTTGTAAAGCAGGAAACAGATGTGTTTCATGAGCCGGGCGCATGATTTGTGTGTTCAATTCCAACATCAATACTTTCTGGGTATTTTTAATGATAAATAACAGTTTACTCAGCTGCATATTTGTGTTGCTGTAGTTACTGAAACCTCAGTGTTTGTACTTCATCATGTCTTGTGGACAAGCTCAGTGAGGATTCATGTGTGCCGTAATGAGCTGAGGCCTTTTGTTTTCCTCCCTGCTGATGTTGTGGAGAATAAATTAAAGTTTAGTCAACAACATGGCTCCATTTTTCCCATAAGTTACTATCATTTTATATACATATTGGATTTATTTATACTTCAGAGTTGCAGATTTTTTGTGTGTTTGGTGTTGATTCTCGGTGGGATTAGCACTAAAAGGACCCCGTGGACTTTGGTGAGTCACATTTAACTTTGTGTAAATATCCTCTGACCACCATTATAGAAGACAGGTTGGTAAAACTGTTGACAGTGCACCTCCAAGGTCGGTTATTTGTTCCACGAATTTCACTTTGGTGCAACAAAGTCCTCCAAATTAAACACTGAATGACACATATATAAGCATTTTCTTGCAATCTCTGATCTTAAACCACTGTGGTTAAAGTTTGGTTAGATTTAGGCACAAAACAACGTGGTTAGGTCTACGGAACCACTGGTTTGAGTTATAAATTACTACTTTGTACAGGTTTTTGGACCTTCGTCATCATGGTTACAATAATAAGCATGTGGTTAAGGTGGCTGTCATTGGAAACAGGAAACAAATAGAAGACGCATGTTAAAGTCCAACATTTTGAAGATGGAGAGTGATAGAAACTGTTTTCCTGCTTTAAATTGACATCCCTGTGGTCATTGCTGGCTTTGGACAGTAGCCATGCTGCTAGCATTAGCTCTGTTGCTACCACTAGCTAACGTTATCACCCAGAAAACAAATAAAATATCCCGATCTAAATCTCTGAGATCCGCCCTACCCAACGCTGATCAGTTGCTTTTGTTGGTTGCATTCTCTACACTTTGCTAACTCATAGTGTAGCGTTGTTATTGCAGTTAAAGGCAGTTCTGATGAAGTGGTTTATGAGCGGTAGTTTACCCGGTAAACACACCAACCTCTTCGGCCGCTTTCCGAGTTGGCTGCTGCTCCTCTACAGCAAAGAGGTCGCTGTGTTTACCGGGGAAACTATAGCTCACAATCCGCTTTATCAGCTGAAACATTTTGTGGATTGGTAAGGAAAAGATCAAACTAATTAGGTTAGAATAACTTTCATGCTCTTTAATCCACTGCGCTAGAGAGGTAATTACAACATCAAGCTTTGAAGGTGGTGTATGGGCTGTAGTCTTCCCAGTAAACACAACGACCTCTTCATCCTCCTTCCTGCTGCTTCTCTAGTGCAGAGACAAGAGGTTGGTGTGTTTACCAGGAAAGGACACAGACACAACCTACTAACACCAGAAAACTACTGAACAAACAGTCAGGAAATAGGACGCTAGCTAGCTAATTCTTGTGTCAGACAGGACTAACAGTTAAACTTCACCACTTTTCTTTCTTTCTTTGCCTCTTCCCATTGAAAAATGGTAGATGCAAGCCAATTAGAGGCGAAGTAGTGCAGGTCTTCCAAGAAAGCAAGTGGGATTCATTAATGCGTCTTTGCGACAGCTTGTAAAATCTGAACTACACCTGCTAATCATCTTCATGTTAGCGTAGTATTCGTAAGCATGTAGGCATACTGACATAAGTGTTAGCTAGCTGAAAAAAAGTACATATTTGCAAAATATCCCATCAGTGACAAAGACTTCATCCTCAGATTCCTCGAACGAAACAAATGAACTTTAATCGTCTCTGGAGCAGCTGAAGATTGAAGGAGGAGGGAGCTTTATTTATTTAAACTTCTGATTTGTGATCTCTCTGCACGTTGCCGCTGACAGGACGGCAGAAAAATGCTCCCACTTCAAACAGCTGGAGGAGGCTGCGTGGGCCGCTGAGCTGCCGGCAAATCGTTTGTCTTCTGGAGCGCTTTAACCTCGACGTGTAGAGTCAAACCGAGCGATGTCGAGGATCAAGACGAGGCTGCGGACAAACGAGGAGTGTTAGTCCGACCTGAGACGTCCACCAGCTGAAAAATGCAACACCTGCTTCAACCAAAGACAGAAATGACAAAAATGAAACGATACTGAAGCGTCTCTGCTCAGGCTCACCTAACAGCTGTGATGTTGTGAGATGTTTCCTCGGACACATGTGCCTTTAATTTTCAGTGACTTCAGCGCAATTCTTAACTCATGAAAACAAGTTTGTTACTTTTAACCAAACATCTTCAACCGCCAACCTGTAAGCAACACGTCCTAAAAACATGGCCAACCTCAGTCTGTTTTTAGCATTTCAAGTCTCTTTTTTCCACATAATCTTTAATTTTGTCTTGTTTTAACTCGCTGTTTACAGTTTGTGCTGAATATACATCAATTTATGAATCTTAATTATGTTTTTATGAGTGAAACAGTCGGTTAAAAATGGTAAGACTTTCAAAATAAAAGCTTTTCAGTGAAGTCTGCAACAATAATGCACAGCATGCAGCTAGATTTTCAAAATACAGCTAGTTGAAAACAGCTCACATATTCTGGCTTTTGGTCTAATATTAGGTTTGGGAAAAGATCATGATTTGAGTTAAAATAACTACGTTAAGTGGCGTAAAGTGAAAAACAGAAGTCATGTGTCTCGTGTCACGGAGCTTCAGCGAGTTGTCTCTCTTATTCTGAGTGTAAGAGGAAGTATTTTTGTGATCAGGATTCATCTTCTTGGAAACATACAGCAGATTTACATGAAATCGGGCCTGTATTCACGAGAATAATGTGCCTTTAACCAACTATTAATAAACAGAGGACATTTCCATTCCTTCAACACAGGACAAGCTTTATTTAAAGATATTGCACAATGATTTGAATATCCTATGATGATGCTTTGCATATGGCACACATCAAAGGTACATCCAAATTCATGTGCAGCTGATAACTCTTCCCCCCCCCCAAAAAAACAAATTGCTAACAAGCTCGCTGCGCGCCACAAGAGCCGGTTTTAACGAGCGGTAATGTTCAGCTGCGAGAGAGAGTGTGTGGTATAAATAGGAGCAGAGGTTTCCAGAGGCTGTCGGGTTAAAGTACAGGCTGCGACGTTCAGGTCAGAGGTCCAGACGGTTTCATGACAGGGAGACGGCTGGCAGCACTACAGTCGATGTGTCGGCGTCGTGGGAGGGCGAACACACAACACGTATCTCTGTTCAGTCCCAGACAAGCAGAGGGCAGACTAGATTAAAACCTAATAAATGGCTCAATTTATAGATAAATGTGTCATTAAGTGCACCAGAAATGATATTATTAAGAAACTTAAATAAATAATTCCCGTTTCTGCTGCTGCAACTCCAGAACTGTTCTGAGGACTCCGACCTCTCCTGACCTCCCACCAGCACGGAGGGAGGAGAGGATGACTGGACTTTCACTTTTGGGTGAACTGCTGTTTCAACAAAGACGTTCTTTCAGAGAGCATTTACACAAGGAGGTCTTGAAATTAATAAAGCACACTTTGTATGTAGATTAAAAAGAAAGTGACTAATACGTTTGGATGGAACTTTGTTCCTGTCAGCGGCGTCCGGCTCCGATAACAAAAACGTTGCATCTATTTTAATACCTGATCTTTTTAGATGCTATTAACATGCCCCGTTATTTAATCCCGCTGCTATTCTTTACGGATTAAGGAGTCTTTTCGTGCAGCTGTCAACTTCTGCAGCTTAATCCTGCAAACAATGACTAACAGAAAGGTCATGGAACCCTCTCAGAGTGACTCATCGGCTCGCAGGTATCGGACACAGGCCGGCAAAAGGAGCAACCAGGCGTCATCGGCAGAGAACGTTCTCCACGTTTTCCTTTATTACCTGAAAAGCAAAGAAGGTGGAAAATATGTGATTTTATTCCCGAAAAGTGGGATAATCTCATTTTGCTGTCCTTTACAAGGACACAGACTAAAATCCAAAATGTAATCTTCCTCTCACTTCGCTCACTGTTTCCCACCAGTGAACCTGGAGGAGTTTCCAGTGGTAAACACATGGTGAAAGCATCTTATAAAGAACAATAAAACCACAGTAAATAAACCATAAAGACGCAAATAAAACGCGCCACAAACTGCCGGAAGATACGGACGCAACTTCCACACTGCAGCTGATAAGAATGCACAGACGCCTCATAAAGGTGGAGAAGTTACATCGTTTACTGTGTGAATTAATCCGACTAACTGCAGAAAATACAGCGAATGAGAGTGTGTTTCTTTAAATTCTCTGTTTAAAGGTCAAACCGGGGCAGGAAAGAGTTGGTTTCCTCATCTAGGTCAGTGATTAACCCCTAAAACTGAGATAAAACGGAAAAACAGGAAGAACAACATTTCTGTGTTGCAACTGTTCACAGTCGTTTGCTGCTAAATCACATTATTTGTTGATCGCTTCGGTTCAAACTCCGTGTGGAGGTAAAAGATCAAATGCTCCTGTGACGGTTTAGAGAGTTTTCAGCTCTCGTTAGAGAAACAAACACGCTCGTCGAGCCAAAACCACCCGAGGAATTCTCTTAATGCCTGGATATTTTAAAGATGGAAGAAACCGTTAATTAACAAGCAGCTTCAAGAACCTTCTCAGTTCGGATTCAACTGCCCGGGAATTTAATGGACTGACATTTTAACGTACAATTGACGACACGTGGTTTCAGAAAGAACAGTTTGTTTGTGAGCTTATTAGAAAGCTCACAAACAAACTGTTCTTTGTGGCGCTGCAGCTTTTAAAATGACGTTTAAAAAAGAAATACTAATTGGATTTAGATGCCTCGTCCAATTGCATCCGCTGAGGTTTGAGGCTTGTTCCACTTTAAGGATCAGTTCACCCAAATCACACACAAGAAAAAAGGAAATTCTTACTTGGAAAACAGACGACTTCCTGCTCAGATGTGTTGAAACTGAACACACAGAGGACGTCATATCCACTGCCGTCCACTTAATCTGGCTAATTCCAGTAAATACAGTAAATAAGAGCTTCTTTCCTTAGTTCCTTATTTTAAAAGTCAAATAAGGGCAACAAAAAGAGACTTACTGGTATTTAGTTGCCTTGTTTAATGCTGCAACTGAATCCATTGATGTTTCAGGTTTTCAGGCCTTTACATGGATCCAAGTATGTCAGGTGGTCTCAGAAAACAGGGAAAGAATCTGCACCTCAAGACAAGACGACAACCCAGGCACAAAAATACAAGAAAATATAACAGACGATGGTGTAAATATTAAAAAGCCTTCATTAGAGTGGCTGAATCATTCAACTTTGGGGATTTTTACAGGGATTTGAGTGAACTGTTCCTTTAAATAACATCCTACAGAATACTTGAGGCCAAGTCACCAGGATGAACAGTAAAGATACAACATGAAGAATATTCAGATTTATGTATAACTTCAATGTGTCTCTGCTGCACCTGTGAAACTTTCACTTTTAAAGTCCAGACGTTGGAACGATGCCTTTTTACTTTTCAGAAGAAAACGAGGGATCAAAAAACACTGAACTAGTTTCAAGTCCAAAGAGTAAAGCTCCTGAATTCCAGTCATGAAAAGCATTTTTATTCCTCTCGTCCACAGTTTGGTATAAACCAACCTCTAACCCTCTAAACTCGCAGTCCAAACTCACCAACATCTGCCACCAATTTACCAGAACCGCCTGTCCCGGATACGACTATTAACCAGAGCTGCAGCCTGCCATGTCTCCTCCGGCTGCCCTCACCACTAACCAGGGCTGAAGGATGAGCCACAGGTCCGAGCGCTTCCAGACCGGCCTGACATGGAAAATAACATGACTGCAGCGGGCCTGTAATTTCCAGTGGCTGCGACCTTTAATCATATCTTGATCTACATCCTTTGCCCCTGCGTCTGTCGCTGGCCAGATGCTAATTTGAGACCTTTTATGTCTGAGAGTTTCGACCCGATCGCTGCACCCGTGTTTGGTGCCGGATCATATTTTGGAGACGTGTCAAAGCGACAAGAACGTCCAGACGGAAGGTCGTCAAGCATCTGTGAAACCAGAAAACAGCCGAATATTTTTATATCAGCAGCTTGGAAGTATGAGGTTTGATGTTGAACATTTAATTCAAAGCGTTAATCGGCTGCCAGTATTTTTATGTTTGCTGGCTGACCATCAGTTGTTTGAGCTGTCCGAAGGCTCAGACCCAAGAGCACCAGTGCTGAAGTTCAGTGATCAAAACTATTTATTCACCAGGTTTTATGGAGGACATGAAGTGCAGAAGTCCTAAAGGAGTCAGACTGGTTTCACATCCACTGCAGAAAACATTTGGCCGTTTCTCTACAAATGATGTGATGTCGTCTGTGTCCAGTGGGAAAGGGTTTTTCTTTTTAAATTGGTGGTGACAGTGAACGAGGTCTTTTTGGAAAATATTAAACTTGGGTTTCATTTCGTTAAGTGTGCAACTAATGCCGTGAAATCTAATAATGCGCATTTCATTTATTAGATTTATTCATGGAAACTAAACGGTGGGAGAGGATATGAGCTTGAAAATAAGAGCTCGACAGCTTTTTTTTTTTTTTCAACCGTAGCAGAAAAGTGGCTGAAGCCGGGAGCCGTTGAGCAAGGCACTGCCGTCACCCTGCCCTGCTTTAAATCAAGCTGAAAGACCACGAGGGAACAGAGAGTTCACAAGTTGTAGTCGGAGTTTGGGAGCGTTTACTGCTGTGTAAATGCCACCTCTGCATGTCGCAATAAAACGCTGCAGCAGCCTGCGGTGGCACAGTGGAAAGTTACCGCAGCTCTTCAGCCTGTTTTGGTGCTGCCAGATATATAAACTGGTGGAGTTTAGTCATGGAGCATGCTAATGATGAGGAACAATGGCTGCTGGCTTACCAACCTCCTCTGTCTTCTGCACAGCTAATCCCATCAGCAGACAGACAGAACAGGCTGCAGCTCAGAGAGAAAAAGACTCCAGTTACATATTATCTCCTGAAAAGTACCATCATTTGTTTTAATCACCCTCTATAAATCAGTTTGTGGATGTCTCAATTAAGAGTAATAACTGCGCAGCTCCATTAGATCATTAAAAAAAAACATTAAAATCAAAGTTCACAGACACAGATCGCGCTGTCTTCCTCCTCAGATTCACAGAACTTAAAGACAGAAAAAGAAATCTGCAGAAACAGAAAAAGCTGTGGCTCTTTAAAAGCGTCTCATAAAGGAAAGTGAGCGACGAGGCTGCCAGGCGCTGCAGCTCCGAGCCAAGCTGTATTAAAACAGGGTGTATTTTAAACAAAGGTTGCATTTTAACGGGGCCAGAGGGTGGCATATCGCAGATAGCTGTTGACTTGTTACCGCCGTGTTTTGCGTGAAAAACAATGTCCTGCCATGGCAACGCGGACGCCAAGAGTTCCCCCTCAGTGCTGCCGGCCAACCTGCAACCGTTTCATATGTGCAACAGTCACAAATGAGAAGTGCGTTTTAATTAGTGGGAAGAAAAGGAGAATAAAGTAGATTTCCATGAGACGGTTTATGTAACAGATCAGTCTGCGCAGGTATCATCGCCATCGTCATCGCAAGGTTAGAGGAACTAATGAGCCTGTAAACAGAAAGCTTCATAACACACACTGAAGCTGCAGAGCTTATCTGGCATCTTTCTCAGTCCTTGTTTTAAGATTGTTCTTGTTTTTATAAGGTCAGAAATGTACTTTCACGCTCACTTATCAGTTGCATTTCCCGTGTGAGGCTGAATCGTTCGTCACAAGCTTCCTGAGGAGATGATAAACTAAATGTAACCGCCTCCAGACGGCCGAATCCCTGCAAATAACACAACTTCGGTCTTTTCAACATTGCGTTCGGTCACCGCTCCTTCCCTCTAACTTCTTTTGTAAGCAGATCTTTTGCTGTCTTGGATACAAAAATAAACATGTGGGGAACATTGTGAAACTTTGTAAATATGATTTTGGTTTAAAAACCTCGGAGCTGAAAATTAAGCCAGCGTGGAAGTCGTAAACACTGCACTTCCTCGGATTTAACGCGGGCTCTTATATGGACGGACTCACTGTCAATCCACATAAGAGTCCATATTTTACTCACTTAATTTATATTAAGGCTTCCATGCCCGTCCTAGAGCCTACAACAGCCAACGGATGTAAACTAGTGACCCGCTCTCTCTTCTTTCTCCTTGTTCCTGAGCTGCTTTCACACCGTCACCACTTTGAGATATAGTGAGCTCAGCTAATTCCTTCAGAATGTGAAGAAGTGTGTATATTATATGAAAGAGACGTCTAACCAGCAACCATCCCGGTCCAAAGCTAGCATGCTAGCTACGCTGCCCCCGGAGCTGCACGTCTAACGGCAGCAGTGACTCAGATCCGGTCGTGTTCTGTCCACAGTTGGTTTTGTTTATGTCCAGTTTTAACATATTGAAGGCGTCTGAATGTGTCACAGTGTCATTGTTTGTCCTCCGTAACAGTGGGGGAGGATGGAGGATCCGCCGGGCCTCCACATCCTGCACAAACATTTGGACGATGATTACAACAGCGTTAAACTAAACCAAAGAGGGCGCTGCAGCCTCCGCTCAGGCTTTATGTCCGCTTGTTTATGTGTTGAGAAGTTGTGACTGTATGTTTCAGTTTCTGCTCTTGTTTCTGACTCTTCTGCTCGAAATAAACGACCCGTTTTGAAAAGAGGAACGGCCTGAAATTGATTATCTCTTGATTCTGCAGCAGCAGCAGCAGCAGCAGCGAGCCGCTCTGAACCGTCTGAACTTCAAATAACAGCCCGGCTTGTGTTTCGCTCTGCTCGTCATTATTTCCGTCCAGAAGAATCCTGATTCGTGACAGTTCATATTTACAACTGTGATCTTGGAAGTCGGCGGCGCGTTACACAACCTGAGCCGTCATGACGAGAAGTCACAAATGAAAAACAACCAAAAGGTTCCAGTTTACTTTATAACCGACAGATGTTGGAGAGGGAATATTGCGGCTGAGCCGATGAAGCCGTCGACCTCTCTGAGTCTGGAGAAATGCGCCTTTTGGTTGTGTGGATTTGGTTCCTGGCGTGCCGGAGCAAGTCCCTCACCAAGAACAAAAACACACTGATAGATCTCGCTGACACTGGCAGCATTGAAAACAGTAAATCCTTCAGTGTCATGACCCTGTAAAACCTGGTTCACCTCAGTGTGGAGCAGCGTAGGAGGACGCAGGACTGACTGCCAAATGACCCAAACACAAGATAAACACGTACCTCTCGCCGTCATTTGCAAACGTTTTGTCGGCTGGACCTTCACCTGCAGACAGCCACCCAGCTCGAGTGACAAATCTACACTTTGTGCTGCCAGATCGTGTGTTTCTACAAAAATATGACTGATTGTTTTCAACAGATGTGACAGTGTTTCCCTGGGAAACGCTTCTGAATGTCAACGCATCCGTCAGAGCTTTTGTTTTGACGAGGCGGCATAAACAGACTCCAAGATTCATCAAATGTTCCCGATTCTGGCACAAGATCCCCCGAAGGACTGAAAAGACTTTAATCAATAGACTTCAGCTTCACTTGGACTGATCATAAGTGACAGAGTTTAATAAATAAAAGTTGTAAAGCAGCATCAGAGGAAGATTGAAACGCTAAACGTTCAGGTATTTATTCGTCTTGGGTGGTCTCACTGCAGCGTGGAAGTAAAGAGATCTTTAAAATATCACCTTGAAAGTGAAAGTCACTCCTACTAGCTGTACTCGAGTAAAAATCTAAAGTATCTGATCTTAAATGTACTTTAACTGCTTTATTTTGATGACAGGACCTGAAGATAAAGAAACAACATGTGAGCAAACCTGTATGATATGGAATCAAATCAAATCAGTAGTCGAGATAAAGGACCTGAATTTAAAACCAGGCTGTCACAGTTGACCTTAACAGACATTGAACATTGACCGGTGCTCAAAGGATTGTGGGACATTGAGTTCTCGAAGAATAAACCAGCTGTTCTTCTAATGTTCATTTGTTCTGATATTTGTAAATGTAAACAGAATTATTAAAACTATAGTAAAACCATTAATTTATTTGTTAGACTTAATTGTAGAATATTTGCAAATGTCTGAAGACTTATATAAAGTATAGTTTTTTTGACATTATTAGAATTTTTTTTTGTTTAATCGGATTAATAAATGAATTTATTACTACAACAATAAGTATTTTTATTTATTTTAATTTATATAATAATAATAGTTTCACATTATTATTATTATTTGTATTATTATGGAATTTGATGAATGAATGGAATTAATTAATACTACAGTGAATGTTCTTCTTTAATGTATTGTAATGATAGTTACATTTATTAAAATTATCATAAATAATATTATTATGAATAATAATAATACTACAACAATAGTGCCATCATTATTACACCATTGATATATATTTTTACATTTACGCATGTTACAATAAATATAAATAATTTCACATTATTATGCAATTAAGATAGATTTTTAAGGAATGTAGATTTATTAATTTCATGATGAATACGAATAATAATATTGATATTAATACATATGTTTTATCATTATTTTTTAATATTATTATACAATTAAGATAGGTACAACAGGAATAATAATGATAATAATAATAATAATATGAATGATAATGTGAATGATAATAATGAAACAATAACAGTGTCATTATTATTGGATCATTATGAAATTAATTATTATTAAATTATCAATATATCTATTCACATTTTTGTACTACAAAAAATAAGAATAATCCCCCACATTCATAAAATAATAATAATAATAATAATTGATAATAGTTGTAATTTTCAATCATCATAAAGTTATGAAATGATAATAAAGCGCGATGTGTCCGTCTTAAGGTCGTCCCAGTTGGAATGCAGTCCTCCAGTCCCCGCCGCGCTGCGGTCTCAGTCACACTTGGCCCACATTTGTACGACCTTAAATATTTCTGCTCTCGCGTTACAGTCTCACACACACACACACGTCGCGCGCGCGCACACACACACACGGCGGCAGCAGCCCTGTCAGATCAGACCGGGCTGACGTACAGACGGAGGACTTATAAAACTCCTCCTGGACTCGTTTTGACGTCTTAAAGTGTCTTAAATGTCGTCAAACCGCTGTGGAGCCACTCGGACATCAGGATTATGACACGCTGTGTCCTCTGGAGTCTGAAAACGACATAAAAACGGCGGAAAGTGACTTTTTTCCCTTCAGCTCACAGTCGCGCGACACCAGCGGAGGACGAACGTTGGAGGGATTTTACGGACATTTTCTACTTTTTCATATCTTAGTTTTCTCGTGTTTCGAGGGATGTTAGAGTCGTAAACACGGTCGGACGTGACTTGAACTTTAAAAAGCCACTTTTTGTCACACCGTGTGCTCTGAACTCAACATGCTGGCCAACACGGCGCTGTACGCGGCGAAGAAACGGAAGAAGCCGGTCCAGAAAATGTAAGTTCGCACCAAACTACACTCAAAAAACCGTCAAGTTTCATTAATATCCGTACAGTCTGCTCATGGTGTGCAAGAAGCGCGTATACAATGAGTTTCTTGTACTTCATGACCTTATGATCTCTTCGGCATCTCTATAATATTCATATGATACTCCCGAAGGCGCTCTGAGCGTGTCTGCTGACTCTAAATGTGCTTTTACTGTAATATGTAAGTAGTACAACCAGTACAAAAATGAGCATGACACATGTGACCTGAAATATCTCCACAGAACATCGTGCATTCATAACTTTTAGATGATTTTATTGAACAAAAATCACACTTTGCACTATATAGACTGCATGGAGCGCGTTTGAAGGTGGTTCCAGCTGTGCAAACATCTCCACAGCAGTCAGCCAACATGCATTACAGCCTGTTACATGCTTATAATACTGCACTACGTTATAGGATTGCAATAGTAGCGACATTGTACCTAGTTAAATCCATAAAGCCATAAAGTCTATTTTCCCTGCTTGTGGTTCTGCAGCGTTGGCTTGCCAGACCGAGGTAATGTGAAGTGCTGAAGTCCAACAACACTGCAGGCCGATCCAGCATGGAAAATAAAGAAAACTGTTGCTTCAGTATTATTTAAATCTAATTATACCATCAGAGACAGCTGGGCTCTCCACGCTGAGGCGTGCAAACGATCTCTGAGCCCCAAAGCCGGAGAAAGTAGTCGACGTATTGAATTTAAATGTCTTATTTATAGAGAGTTTTTGTCTGAGTGTTCTCTGTAGGCGAACTGAATCCCCACATCAGTTAACTCATCAAACCACCTTCTTATGCTTCTATGTGTGAGTAAAACAAAGTGTATGTGTGAACTACATTTTGTTTCCTCTCCTGGAGTCCCCTCGAGAACCCGGTACGGCCCCAGACCACAAGCTGAAAACCACTTCTGCATACTGTAGCACCAGAAGATCATTCAGCAGGCTTTTAAACACAACAGAAAAGTGATTTTTGCACCGCAAAGGAACTTTTTTGAACTGGAAACTTTTAATAGTTCTGTAAGGAACGCTTAATTAATGTTTTCTTTGGCACCATTCTATGTAGATTTCTCTTTAAGGGTCTTTTTCTTCTCTTTTTTAGTTCATCAAGACCTTTTAGAACCCCTTTAAGGAACTCTGAGGGTCTTTAGAACCCAATTTTGGAGCGGGTGCTTCATACTGGAGCAAAACAATGCTTCTTTAATGTTTTTAGGACCATAGCAGAACCATTTTACCTCATTATGAAACCGTGAATGCCCATATCCTTTTACATGGGAACTTTAAGGTGCTTGAAGGAACTTTTAAGAAAGCTCACAGATGCAATTAACTAACTAACCTAATTGTTCTGTAAAGAACCCTTACATTTTAAAGATGGACCTCCCTATGAACTGTAAGTGAGAACCTTCTAAAGCACGGTCTCCCCGACCTATATCCAAAACAGCTCTGAATAAACAGTGCACAAAATGTTATTTAGAGAACCCAAATTGTGCTTTTTGAGAGCGATTCTGTCAAGCTCTGTGCTCTGATGGCACCTCTTAGACCCCTGTGGTGCCGTAAAGAACCCTTTAGAGTCCTCTGCCAGTGATCTTTGTCACTGCTGGAAAAAGTTCCCCATGGTGATGTGTTTTTGTGGTTTTGTATAAACTACAAGAGCTGCCGAGAACCATCTAGGGAAGTACTGAAAAGCCCCATGCACAAAGGGTTCTTCTGAGAACCTTGTCAGTGTTATAGCACCATGGTGAAATGGTTCTTCTTTGACCTGTTGGAACTTGTAGACGACAAGGTTCTGTAAAAAAAAGTCTGGGAAACAGTAACCTGTAGTGTCCTGATCAGCTGGTCTTGTCAATGCCAAGTACCTCAAGTTCTGTATAGAACCCTTTTTTACAGAAGCCCTCCAAAGCAGTTAATCAAATATTTATTACATGCACTTAATGATGCAGTAAAGAACCTTTTAGTGGAGGTTCTTTAATGCACCATGGAAACGTAGTTAATTACAAAACCCTTAATGATGCAGTAAAGAACCTTTTAGAGGAGGTTCTTTAAAGCACCATGGAAATGTAGTTAATTACAAAAAAATATCCTTAATGATGCAGTAAAGAACCTTTTTTGTGAGGTTCCTTAATGCACCATGCTAAAACTGTGTGTTATAGACCATTTTTGGTGCCATAAAGAACCAGTTTTGGAGATTTTGTTGAGGGCATCATGCTTTAAAGGTTCAGTTTAGACCCATCATTCTGCCGTAAGGAACCGTTTCGAGAGTTTCTCCAATGCATCATGATAAAATAGTTTATTATAGACCCTTTATGGTGCAGTAAAGCAACGTTTTTAGAGTTAGTGTCTGCGGCAACATGACTGAATAGTTAATTTTAGACCCATCATTGCACTACAAAGAACTGTTTAGAGATGTTCTCAAAAGCACCATGCTCGAGCACTTCATCTCAGCCCAACAATGGTTCTGTAAAGAACCTTTTTGAGGGGTTCTTTAATGCACCAGGGTCAAATAATTCATTCAAGATCATTTAAGGTGCTGTAAGAAAACATTAATGGAAATGCTCTTGAGGACAACATACTGTAACAGTTCATTTTAACACATGACAGGACTGTGAAGAACCTTTCTGAGATGTTCTCCAAAGCACCATGCTTTAATTATCTAACGTAGACCTTTCCTGGTGCCGTGAAGAACCCTTTGAGATCTGCAGAGCTGCTCTCAGCCACACTGTCCTCCTTCCTTGCTGTGATTTTACCAGTTTGTGATTTTTAAACTTTAACAAGCCAGACGGGAGTGTTAACTGCTCCATACAGAACCACAGGCCCGAGCAGAGAACCACGGCAGAACCCTGCCAGAACCGTGGTTTGAGTGTGTGTGTGGTACTACCTGCATTAATCATAATCAGGACGTGGAGAGAGAGCGCTCTCACGCGATGTTTCCACGAGGGAGGAGGGAGGGAGGGAGGATGGCGTAATCTGAGACTCTGTGTTTTTTCTCTCCTCCTCCTCGACTGCCACAACATACTTTTTCCTGTCTTTCCTTCTGTCTCTCTGTGTGTTTTTTCGGAGGGGTTGTTTCTTTCCTCCCTCCCTCAACACAAATTAACATAGTTCTGTGTCACGCAAACCGTTACATAAGTCTGCCATGTTCTCCCGACACGGGTTTTTTAGGAAAAGTTCTCTCTCGGGGAGTTTGTCTTTCTTTTTCAATGCAGTCAATGAGTTATGGGTTTGTGCATGTGTGTGTGCATGTGTGTGTGTGTGTGTGTGTGTGTGTGTGAGTGTCTTTACCCACAGACGAGTCTGGAGGCGAGGCGGCGTTTCAGCGATCCACCCCGAGGCAGTTTACCTCCATGTTTACACTGCCGTAAAACTAGAACATTTAAATGTATGGTAATGTCTGTCTGCGTGTGAGAGGACGGGAAGAAACAAACACCCGAAACATTATATAGGATACAGATACCTGGACAAAAGTATGTGGACACACGATGTTCTGGTTTCACTCTTTCCACCAGTTGCTGGAGTCTGCAGGGATTTGATCCCCTGCAGCCACAGGAGTGTTAGCGAGGTCCAGCACTGATGTTGGCCGATAAGGCCCGGCTCACAGTCGGCGGTCCAGCTCATGTCCGTGCTCCGGTATCTGGTTCCAAGTTTGTCAAATACCCAGATAACTTTTAGCGATCGAACTCAGTCATGTAGCCCGGCTGATGTATTGGTCAGCCAGTATTATTGTGTGATAATGTACCAGTACCATTTTCTTTTTCCTCACACAACAGGGCTCCGGACTAGTTTTTCACACCGGAAGCACTGGTGCGCTTCACATTTTCGTTTAGGTGCACCAGCACATTATTTATGTGCATTATGGTTTAATTTCTCAACACGTTATGTTAATGATTGTAGGCAGAAATATAGGTCCAAAAATATGTTTAAATAACCTAATTTATTTAGAAAATAAAAGGCTAAATTTCAGGCGCACCAGTGCAGATTTTTGTGCTTGCGTCTTTTATATCTACCCGACGGCCACATCTCGAACTTGTAGTCTTGTGTAAACTTAAGTCGTCGTAAATAATGTGATGTACACCTTAAAATAACATAACTAAAAAGAAAATTCATTTGTATTTAGGCTAACCCGTCAGTTTTTACGACCTGTAGCAGCAACTGTTAATTATTTAGTTGTTATCTGCTGAATGATAGAATAAGGTTTATATTGTTTTTACTGTAGCTTCCATGTTTTTGGCAGCTGTGAGGAACAAAGGCTTATTTCCCTCCCAGCTACAGAAAAAACAATGAGTCAGGACACGGTTAACGACTATCACCAAGCGGTGACTAAAGCTGCGGTGAAAACCTTTCAGCACAGTAGAACATCTGTGGTTTACGTACGAGACTGAGTGAAGTTAAAACATGCGTTACATATTTTTTTTACTGTCTTCATTCCCCACAAAACTCAGGAAAAGGTCCAGATTCTGATAAGTGGATTCGGAACTGGATTCCGGATTTGGATTCAATAAAATACACTTGGAAAACCAGTTCCGAGTTGAGATCAGGACTCTTACAAAGCGTCTCTGCGATGGTGTCTCTAAAGAATTTAAATTTGGGAAACAAATCAGAATAAGGAGACATAAAAAATCCCCCAGCAACATGACAAATATTCAGTGTTGGCCTGCAGACGAGCAGAAGTCGGGTCAGATGCTGCTGGTTAGATGTTTGTTTTGCTGCAAAGGTCATGCTGATGTCTAAATGATGTGCTGCTGACCTCCTGCTGCAGCAGACGCACGGTTTCTCTTATGACCGACATGTGATGGACATCAGTTTCCCAGATTTCACTTCCCAGACGTTCTGACACCAGGAAGTGTAGAAACACAGTGATGTAACTGCAGAAAAAGCCAAAAATCTCAGATTCCAGCTTGTTAAATGTGATTTTTTAATGGTTTATTTCCTCCTCCATGACAGTAAACTGAATATCTTTGGGATGAGGACAGAATAAGACATTTGTACTACATTTATAGCGATAGTATACTGATAGATACATGAATATTCGGTGCTTCATTTTAAGGTTTAATTTAGAGGATTTCTGCATCAGTGTGATCAAGTACAATTTGAGAATTTCTAGTTTTCTCGTCCTACTTAGTAGATCTGACAAATATCTCGTCTTAATGACCTCCAACTTCCTTACAGACATGGCAATAAATTAACATTAAACATGAATTAACAGTTCTGTTCCTGTAGGATTCAGTCAGACAGAAACTCATGATTTGCTGTTTTCCTTGTCGATAAATCTGCTGATCACATCCTCCATTAATCGATAAGTCGTTTACTGTCATAGACGAGAGGAGAAACTGGAAAATATTCACATTTAACCAGCTGGAATCAGAGAATTTTGACTATTTCTTTCTTGGAAAATTACTCAAACCCATTAAACTTTAATAAGAATAGTTGCTGGTGAATTTAATAGTCGACAACTTAATCCGTAACTCGCCGCAGCTCTAATTTAATCGGGATAAAATGAAGCAGATGTCGACGACGAACACTGAGGAGCGTTGACACAAACTATCGGCTCCGGTATCGACTTATCGAGCCTGATATCGCTGCAGCTGTGATCCTCGTCTCCTGATCTTTTTTTTTTTTTTCCTGTATCATAACTCCGGCAGGGAACCGACGCCAACATCGTATTTAGTTTCTTTTGTTCTGCGGAGGTGTCGTTGCCCGGGCGGAGACAAAGTGCCTTTGTGTGAACGCAGGGGAGTGTTTCTTAAAGTCCAACAAAACCCCACACTCACTCTCACACACACACACACACTCATACACACACACACACACACACGCCCCTTCCAGGACAGATCTGGTAGATAAAGCGAGGAGCAACAACACTGGCTGCTCATTGTTCTTGCAGGGAGTTGTGCCGTCAGGAATGCGGCGATAGCCATCTCGCCTCGATTTCAGATATGTCGTGTTCTGGAGTATTATTGGAAGCAGATGTCTTATTTACAGGAGGGAGGCGGTGGAGGAGGAGGAGGAGGAGGAGGAGGTCTCTGTCAGGGCCAAATGTCCACATTTTACACATTTATGTTACAGTTACAGTTCAAGCAGCCAGCACACAGCAGAGACTCTGAGCTTAAACAGCTGAAAAATCATGAAAACACAGTCGAGCGCCACATTTCCTGATATGTTCCAGAGCACAGTTCAGGCTCGAGTTCTTCTCCGTGTTAAATGTTGTTTTTGAGTAGTTGCTTGTTATATTTTCAGCTAAATTTAACATGTTTCACTGTAGGTTACACTTTGACTCAGAGGGTGGGTTGTTCTTCCTCTTAATGTTATTTTTAGCTGCATTTTTCTTATGACAGGTTGTATCTCGCTATCGTTTTGACTGTTTGTTACCAGACTGGTTGTTATATTTAATCTGAATTTAACATATTTCACAGTGAGTCACACCTTTACATGGAGGGTGGGTTGCTCTTCCTCTTCGTGTTATTTTTAGACGCGTTACCTTGTAAAACTTTGCAGATAGAAAGACGAGTCCTGAGTCAGCCGCTACATCTTCACATTTCGTCTGAGTTTGGATTGGTTGTTATGTTTCATCTTAATTAAACATAATTCACAGGAGGTTTCACCTGTAGTCGGGAAGGGTTGTTCTCCCTCTTGATGTTATTTTTACCAGGATTTTAGTCCTTTTTCAGAGCACTTAACTTGTGAAATCTTGTACTCTTAAAGCCCAGAAATGTGTTTTTCTGCCTCTTAATGTCATTTTTGGAAGATTATAGTTCTTTTGGATGCGGTTAAACTGTAAAGTAATGAATTTAGATTTCATATTGACGGGTAAATGCTTGGCAAATGAATCCTCAACTATCTACATTTCATTAACACGTCTTTCTTCGTATTTGATTGGAGAAAAAAGGCAAAACATTCATCAGGACCACCCACAGCCCCGACAGCAGTGCATTATATTTCTGTTTTCGTCAGTGTGACCTCTGTTCTTCGGTACAAGCTGCAGCAGCTCAGAGGTGCTTGACGTTTTCTGGCCAAACGTCTCCTCTTTCAGTGTTTTGCTTTTTGATTGCATCCATACGGGCTGTGAGTGTTTCGACTTGTGCTCGTCTCTGTGGACGTCTCCTGTTTGTTTGTGAGCGCAACTGCAGGTTCGTCTTCAGTCTGCAGTAAATCGGATCTTCCTTTCACTTAAATACTGTGTTGTTTAGAGCTAACTGTGCGTGAACAACACGAGAAGTTAAAGTTATTACATCACCAATCATAAAAGCTATTTATGGGAAGAAATTGTGGGTTTTCTGTCCTCTGATTCTGCTCATATTTGAGGCATTCATGTGCTACTTTGAGCTATAAAATTCAGCCGTAGCTTGATCGATATTAGCTTAAACTTTTTGTCTGTCTTGTTTGTTTCCTGCAGCTTCAGTCTGCACATTCAAGTCCCAGAAATATGAGGTTACAGGGTTGAAGCCACAGTGCCTAGAAAGTATGCAGGTGCACTCACACAGAGTTAGCTTGCCGATTGGCCTCACCTGACCTGAGAATCCCCGGCGGAGTCATCAGCAGGAACATCTGAAGCTGATTTAAGCTGAGAAGCAGCAGACATGCAGCTGCTCTGTGTGAGACCGACCTGTAACTGGAAGGTCACAGGTTCAATTCCCACTACAACCAGATGCTCTGCTCAAGTGTTTGCGAGCAAAACACTGTAAGCAGACCAGCTGAAATTCACAAGAAATTCAAATATTGTTTATTAGGGCTTTCTGTTAATCCGCAGCGGCTTAGTGGAATCAGTTTTTGGCTTAAAAGGTTATAAGAATCATTAAATATGTCCATCACAAGTTCTTTAAATAACTTTTATTGTCTGAGCAGCAGTTAAAAACCCCAAATATTCTGTTTATTATCATATAAGACAAACTACAGCAGGAAGTCTTCAGCTGTGAGAGAATGAAAATAATAAAACAAAAACAAAACAAAAAACAAACAATATATCAAATTTATCATCTTTTCATTGCAACTTGCTGTGTTATATTTAAGCTGTGTTGTGTTTAATGGCTGCTGGTGTAAAAGTTTTAAGGTTTACTGAAACTGTCACATCTATATTAAATGTTGGTTTGGCTTGTAGCTCAACTGGGCTGTGAATGAACAACCTCAGAGTACAGTGTGTTAGCTGTTGGTTCAAACATTCATTCATTCATCCAGAACTCAACAAATGAGTCACGTCGTAACGTGGAAACGTTGAACATTTAAGTGGAAAGCAGAAGTGAAGACGACTTGTGTGACACAGATAAGAATCTTCGAGCGGATCTTGTTTCTATTCTGATGAAGAAGGAGATGTGAGACGTTTATATCAGCAGCATGCAGGTGAACAATATGAAAAAAATGGTCCTGGAGAGGGTTAAAAAAATGCCAAAATAAGCAACAGACTCACTCTCAAACGTGAGAAACATCAGATATCAGAGTGAGGTGAAACTGTGTGAATGTGAGAATCACCGCAGAGCTCCAGGCGACCTGAAATCAACCAGATCTCAGCGTCTGAGGTGTTCCACGGCTTCACACCTTCCCTGGGAACAAGAAAAGCCCTTCTGTGCGGCCGGCGATCGTCTGGTTTGAGTTAGAGATGAGAAGCTGCTGGGTTTACCGCCGGTCACCAGAGTTCAGTTACAGATACTGGGTTTGTTTACCTCGTTACACAAGTTCAGACTGTCTTATCAGGCAACTGTGAGCAGGGAGCAGGAGTCACAGTCAAGTTTTTAGTTTGTATTTCAACAGCACATCCAGCTGTTTTGAGACAGATGTGGGGTTACAAATAATATTAGATTTTTAACTTTTTTCAACAAAAGTGTCTTGAAATCAAAATGTTGTTTCTTTACTTTTTATCAGTGCTAGTTATTGGGTAGCTGTCAAACTTAGTATTCTAATACTGTATATTTATTTACTGTTAAACCTGTGTGCTGTGTGTTTAGCTCCACTGTAAGCTATTAGCTCCGTTAGCTCCTTCAGCCCAAAACACTGCAGGACTTTGAAGTCTATGACTTCAACGAAAATTCATTGTTCACAGCGGTGCATTATGGCGACCTCATCAAGAGTGAGTTTCACATTTCCTGTCAGATTTTAACACGTCTTTTGTTCTCGAGTCCTGCGCCGAGTCGCCAGACGGTGAAAATAACAATAGCAACGACGTGAAAAGACACTTTCTATTGTAGCTCTCTTGATTCAATCTGTCATTTGCTAAACGAGCGTTACACAGACATTAATCACACCAAAAAAATCCATGGGAAAGATCTGTAGTCTGTTGGGTTTTCGAGAGGACGCTGTTCGACTCAAACCTTATATACATTTTAGTATTTAAAAAATAAGGAATGTGCGAAATGACAGATTTGTTTGTGTGTGACAATTACATTATATTACTGTGAAATAGATGTCATTTATTTTGTTTGATGCTCATCCAGACTCCAAATGTAATCACTTCACTGTGTACACAATGACAAAGACCGGCAGCCACATCCTCACATTTTAGACAACAAACGTCTTTGTGCAGCCCGGTCCAGTATCACGAGTCGACTACATCGAAGACAAAATCACTAATTAAGTTTTTCCCTCTGTCAGGGTGAAAAAAGCCTCTGAAACACTTTAAACTCTCCACAGACAACTAGAAACACAGGAGTAGATGTATTAACTCAAAGAAGTCCAACCCTAATAAAGTCAGCAATATACACATTTAACAGTTTAGTCAATTCAAACATTTAAAGTCAGTAAGATATCACAAATGAAAAGATGTAAATATGTAAATAAATAGATTAAACTCTCAGCTCCATCCTCCTCTCGATCATTTCTTAAGTGGTGTTTATCTGGCCGAGGCGTGCTGACAGAAACACACAGGTGATAAACAAGTCCTCGGAACAGAACAGGTGGCATCAGGCTGCAGACCTGGTTCCCATGGCAACAGTGGATGGAGCAGGTAGCTCGTTGCTGCGTTGCCTCTGGAGAGTCGAGGTGGTCCGTTGTTTTCCACTCGGCAAACCTGCCCGACATCCAGCAGCTGCGAGGGAAAACAACTCGGGCCGAGTGGAAAAGTGGCTGAAGATTAGGAGGCTGTACAGTAACATGATTACACAGTTCAAATCGCAAAAATGTAGCATCACATTTTCTAACATTAAGCCAGTTTGAATCGGGAAATTGACCTTTTCAGAAAGTGAATTGAGGTTTGGGAAAGTTTTCTCAGTTTGGATGAATTTCTGTATGATTGTCCAGTCAGTGCGTAAATCTTTCCATTATAATCACCTTCCTAGTGTCCTAAAAGTCATAATGTTGTCTTCTTTTCCTTTACCCGCAGCCCAAAACCCCCACCCCCCGATGGCGCCAAGTCCAACCCCTCCAAACGCCACAGAGACCGGCTCAACGGCGAGCTGGACAAGCTCACCAGCCTGCTGCCCTTCACCGAGGAGGTCAGGGCTCGGCTGGACAAGCTGTCCGTGCTCCGCCTCAGCGTCGGATACCTGAAGGTCAAGAGCTTCTTCAACGGTGAGTGTACAAGCTGTGGATCTTTTCCTCAGGGTTTCGCCAAGAACTGAGTCACCTGGACCAGGTCATACCTGGATAGAGAATTTCTTACAAATATAGCTTAACATTACATTTAGTTTCATGCTGTACCTAAAGCGAGGGAGGCAGTTGGTACGATTGTTTTAAGGCTTTCTGCTACACTAATCCCAATATTTGCTCTCTTTTTGCTCCGTTTTTGGTCTCTTCCACCAATTTCTGAGGGAAATAGCCGTCTGTTTAGCAGCTAAATGCTCCACTATCAGCTAATCTCTGACTGTGTGTCTGCTGTTAGCTGCTGAACAGGGAGTAAACAGTGGCTATTCACAGCTTTTTTTGCTGAAAATGACGCTGCATTATTATTTTCATTTCTCTTTTGCCTCATTGTTATGACAAAATCATTGATTATCGCTGCTTTAATGAGCATCACAATGTCAGGAAAGCTGTGTTTATATGTGTGAGACGCAAAAGGCTCAATCAATTATTGTGAGGAAGGAAGTTGGACACAGTTTGTTTGTAGATCTTCATGGTAACAGAATTTTTTTTTGATACATCATCTTTCAGGGATTTTTTTTTGTGGGCACATGCCACCTCTGCTAGTTTCCTGTGGGAAACCCAGTTCATGGAAACTAAACTGAAATACACTCAACAATCAAACACACTGTTAGTGAGTGAAAGCTGTTTGTTCTGTCTTATTTTTAGTAGGTTTAGTTCCACTCTGGGATGCACATATTCAGCCGGGAGATACCAGCCATGCCTGAATTTCTCTTTTGTCTGTTTGTGGCTGATACTGGAAGTAGAAAACTGTGAAAGGGCAACTGTCTGCAATATCATGCATACATTCACACTTCAAGATAATTCAGAGATTTACGCAGCATACACAAGAAACAGGAAGTTGGAAATTTAATGTCAGATATTTTTGCACCAAACTCAATGCAAAATTATGCATAAAATAAAGGTTTTAGGTTTTGGCTTTGAATAAGGACTCATCTGAATTACAAGACCAAGCTTGCATGGTTACTAATCGTCTCAGCCTGTTTGTTCTCAGAATGTGACCGTAAATCTTTTTAACAGTTACAGAGAAGTGCCAAGGATGGCGCAGAAACCCACATTATTCTTCATAAAAGTGAATTTTTGCCATATTTCTGTCAACTTGTAGCTCAGTGAAGTTCTTCCAGTTTCCAGCGAACTTCCTCATATTGTTCTGCCGTCTCTTTTGAAAATAGCGGCCATTAGACCCAGACAGTGTGAAAGACAAGGTCCCTATTTACAGTGGCGGGAGGTGGGGGTGCGTGGTTGTCAGCAGCTGAGAGGCTATATCAGTGCAGGGCTGTGAAATCTGGCCCTTCCGGCTTACTGTATATTTGGAGACGAGCCCCTTTTCAGCAAGTGGTGTGAAGTGGAACGAAGGGAACTCATTCACTCAAGTACTCATAGTGAGGTAGTTGTATACTTGTACAACTGCAGTTACAGATTGAAATTAACAGAGAAAAACTTGGCCGAATGAAGCTGATGGCTCCAAGCAGCAGTCTGTATGAGCGCCAGTACAGTCAGTGTAAGCATGGCGTGTTTATCTTTATCTCATTTAATTTGTATTAATTTCAAATGGAGTTCTGAATGGAGCAAATTAGGAATTAAAATTGTCAATTTTTAACAAATAGAAAAGAAACGAAAGAAGCTTCTGATAAACCACATTTTTAGGACAAATAGGTGTTTACTATTTTGTACTTAACAAAATTTTAGCATCCTGTCGTTTGTCCATAATCGACACCAGTAATGAATCACCTCCAACATAAAGCAGTAAACAAGGTGATCCGAGCACAGAGCCAACAAGAACCACGAGTGAAGAGTGATATATCTCCAGTCTTGAGTTCTGGAGTAATAAAACTGCTCTACCGTTCATTTTATAGGTTTGAGAATTAGGCCTTCATTACTGGAATCAATGAGCGTTTTTGTTCTGAAACAGAGACGAGGCCAGAGATCTCAGCTGCTGGCGAGTAATCAATGAGTCAAATGAGTCATTGGCCTTGACTAAAAAGCCTATCAGCCCCCTGCAGGCATGTTATGGTCTATTTGTGCAGTCAGACAGTAAAATCTGTAGAAACCCATCAAAACAAAAAAGAGTTTTAAGTGTTCGTCCTCCAACAGCCTCGACCTGTTGCCAAAGGAAACAGACAGCAGAGCCTGTTGCTTTGCAGTCATCAATTATTTGGCAACGCTGGTCACTTAGTGTCGGTTGAACAAATGCGTTTGGAGGCAGCGTCGGGAGGTCTGGTTACTTTCAGTCTCCACTGTCAGTGTGGGCCGAGGTTGTTGGTTCCAGCTGCGTCACTTGTAGTGCTTTTACTTTGAAAGAGAATCACGGGGGAGAGAGAGATTCAAGATGAAGGAACAAGGACAGATTGATCCACTCATCAACAGAGAATTAGTCAATTAATCATTATAGTTCTTGAATTAAGTTGTTTCAGTTTTGGTTTGTTGGTTTGTCGGTTGTTTGGTTGGTTGGTTTGTTGATGGTTTGTTGGTTTGTCGATTGTTTGGTTGGTTGTTTGGTTTCTTGGTTGGTTTTGTTGGTTTGCCAGTTGTTTGGTTGGTTGGTTTGTTGTTTGGTTTATTGGTTTGTCGATTGTTTGGTTTGTTGTTTGGTTTATTGGTTTGTCGATTGTTTGGTTGGTTGTTTGGTTTCTTGGTTGGTTTTGTTGGCTTGTTGAACAATAGTTATCTGACTTAGTTTAAGCTTCATGT
This sequence comes from Diplodus sargus, assembly GCA_903131615.1. Classification (NCBI taxonomy): domain Eukaryota; kingdom Metazoa; phylum Chordata; class Actinopteri; order Spariformes; family Sparidae; genus Diplodus; species Diplodus sargus. The sequence goes on from CAEMYA010000072.1 coordinate 136,752, forward strand.
TGGAAGGACTAGTTTACAGAGATCTAGCTTTTCCTCTCACACCCCTCTTTCCCCACGCCACCTATTTCTTTGGCGATGATCCGTCACTTTCCCTCCCACTGAGCCCCACCCATTTCCTGTGGCGGCCCCTGCAGCACCCCGGGGCCCCTTTTCCTTCGACTGTTCAACCTTTTCCTACGTCTGAAGTTCACAGCTCGTCCAAGCCCTCCGCCCCCACCTCCAACCCCCCTCCACCTCAAACAAACGCCGCAGGAGTCCAGTTTGTTGTTACAGCAGGGAGGCCTGTTCGCACGGCAGGGCCTGCACCGGGACAACTCAGGGCTTTATGCATTCATGAAACTCTCCAACACACACACACTCTCAAATGCTTCAAAGGTTGAATTTTAGTGCATGCATCAGACTGTTTGGAGTGCATTGTGGTGGATGTGATTATCCACATTTGAGGCTTTTGTAAGTATTAAAAATTCCTCATTACTGTTGCTTTTGAGGTTTTACTTTTTCATCATATAATGACAAGTTTGCTTGTCCACCTTCTGTTGAATCCGGAGAGAAATATGGGCTCTGTCTGCTTTACTGGAACCAGTTGTTCCTTCATTTCCTGGTACCTTTTTATCATTCTTGATTATCTTTAATAGTTCAATTAGCTGTTGTCTGCAGGAAACGTTGTGTGTCTTGCTCGTGAGATCACTTTGCTGCCATAATTTGATCTATTTTTGTTGAAATAGGACATTTGGTTGAGACGATGCAGTATCTCCAGCCTAATAATAATAATAATAATAATTATCTGTCCATTATTTCTCTCTGAGTCTCTTTCTGATTGTGGTACTTAAGCAGCTTCTAAAACATTAAAGTCTGTAAAGCACTTTAAACAGCAGACATCAGTCAGGAAATGATTAAAAGTGGAGAGGGCACCACGAGATCAAAGAACAACGACAGAGGTTCGAAAAAACAATACAGAAAACAATAAAACAAAAAGACATCATGTAACAGCAAGTCTATAAAACTGAGATTTATAAGAGGGTTTAAAAGGTAATACTGGTGCAGATACAACACAGCTGCTCAACTCAAGATTCGTATGTTAAATTGAAGCCGTCTTCTCAACCTGAAGTGCGTGAGACCCAATAATCATGTTTAAAAAGACTTCCCAAAGAACATAAAGTAAGAGATCTGTTCTGCTTTGACCAACCAAGAATTAATTCACTGACATTACCTCACTGGTCCAACCATTTCTCTCTCAAAGCGCCGCTGATAAAGCTTTAAATTATAGTATTCGTATATACATAATTTTTGGACTTAGTAGACTTTTAGAACCCAAATTATTTAAAGGTCCAACTGGGCAGATACAGGCGCCGAGGACTCATTTGTCCTGCGTCATTGCTTCGTGATGAGTTTGACCCTGATAATATTCAACCAATGCTTTAATCTGCTCTCCGTGCTACAAACATTTTATCTCTAAATCACAGCTGCAAATATGTTTTAGAGCCACAATCAACCACGGAGTCTGGGATATTGTATCTCAGTGCTTTTAAAGCCTGGCAGGTATCCATCCATCCATTTAGAAGGTCCTATTGTATTCTGAAACGCTCGTTGTCTGGTGTTTTTTGTTTTTTTTTCTCGAATCACGGTGGATAAAAAGGTTGGCCTGTGTTTCGGAGGCATTGTTGGCTTTGTTGGCAAACACCAGACTTTCTCAGCCTTGGAGGTCTTGCGGTTCATCCAAATTCCTCATGAAGAATAATCTAATTGAGAGACTCCTGCTGCCATCAGCGTCTGGACGGCACAGAGGCCACACACAGCAGACAGTGAAGCCTGTGGACAGCTTCACAAAGGAGATGTTCATGTCTGTGCTCCGGGAGATGATAGACGATACCGAGCTCTCCGTCTCAGCCGCCATCCAGAACATACAGTTTTCAGACCATTGTTGGGACATTTTTAGACCTTAAAGATATGAATAAGCATCTGTGTGACGTGGGTTTGTCCACATGTTGTATTTTCTGCATGGAAAATATGCGCATTTTCCCAGATGCCAAGGTTGGAAAAGCTCAGTCTAGGCTGAAGGGCTAAGAATATCAAAGCCACTTCCTGTCTTGTCGGCGTCCGAGTCCATTCGCCGGACTGGGTTTCACGAGAAATGGTCGACTCAGTCAAAATGGAGTAAGAAACTTCGCTTTTGGTTAGATCCTCTCATTACCAAAGGCAGGTAAAGTAATACAACTAATAGGACCAAATTGGAAGTATTTTTTAGGATTGTGGGTCGGGACGGCTGCCAAACCCCAAGGTCAGCATTTGACGAGTTGGGAATGAGACTCAAAAATCAACTATCTTACAAATGTATTTGTATTTGGCGTCACCAAACCCACCTACGTATCAGATCTTTTCTTTTTCAGTGATTCAGATACATCTGGTGTTTTGCTGATTGTCACAAAAAGTGTCACAGAACATGATAAAACCAACGTCCGACAGTTGACGATATTCCTTGTCGTTTGGTCCTCAGAGGAGTTGAAACAGACTTTCACAGCCTCAAAAAGTGTCTGTGGCCTCAGTGAATCCCTCATTGTGATCGCGGCGTTACCAAACAGGCCAGTCAGAGTCTGTCTGGTGCTGAAATTTCCCAGCATGCCTGTCAGCGAACAAAGACGACCCGGGAGTGTAAAGGCTCATGGGAAGGCCAAGCTGGCGCGTCGATGCAGCAGGATGTGGCTGAGAAAGGAACGCTCTGTGTCCGTCCTCTGGTTGCCGTCTCTCCCCCTGGGCCGAGCCGCGAGACGGGCCGACGGGCCGATGGGCCGATGGGAAACGCCCGGGGGTTCGATCCCATGGCCGACGCTCACAACACCGGCATTGTTCAACCAGACCTCCTTCATGTTAAGACACAGCTCTGTTTTCATCCTCAGAGTCTCTGTCTGTCTCTTTTCTTCGGTCTTTGTCTTCATTTGACTGAAAAAGGTATTTTTAACTCCCGTAGGTTAGAAATAACATAAGCAAGAGTCATTAAAATGAACAATTCTTCATGGAAAGTAATTTAGAAGACAGCAAACAATTCAGAGAGGTGTCGACAAAGAGATAGAAACAACTTTTGAGTATTACAAAATGGCCGCAAAGAGAATCCAAACAAACCCATAGACACAAAATGTCCTCAGAGAGGATGTCATTTTAGGCCTTGGGGCCACGTTTAATCCACATTTTCACCATTTTCTGACAAACTTATTATTTAATCCTGGAAAATAATCAACAGATTGTTTGACAATTCAAATGATTGTTGGTTGCAGCCTTACATCAAATCTAAGCAAACTAAAAGTAGTAAAAAAACACTTGAAATGAAGAGAAAAACAACACAATTCATCAAGAATGGAGCACAGAGTGTGACTGTAAGTCCCTGAAGACAATACTGCTTTCTGTTCTGCAGTGTTGAGTCTTTCTGCCATATCGTTCATGTGGGAGGGGATGTTTACTTGGCTGACAATGGATAAAGTAAGCTTCAGCGCACCTGAGAGGCGGCTGGCAATGACAGGTGTGAAAGTGAAGGATGATGTGCTTCACAAGAAATGAGAAAACGGCGTCTGCACCGCCTGCACACGCAGATAAAAAATGCTTTTAGAGACAAAGACGTTTTTCTCTTTTTGTTCATTATTGAAATATTTGCCCGCAGAATAGTTGTTTCTCATGAATCCGGAGATGAACTTGAATTGAATTTGAGGTTGCGACATTTTTCCGGAGTGGATGCGTTTGGTTTTAGGAGTGAAGTCTTCATTGTGCCGTTGATGAGGCCCCAGCAGAGGAGGTTTCTGGCTGTGGAGAGCCGTAATTTGTGGTCTTATAATAGCTCGGCTGAACTTCCCTCCTCTGCCGGGCCTCAGGAAACACACACACACACACATGCATGTATACACACTTGTTTTTTTTTCTTTGTTACACATTCAGTATTTTCTCGCTCTCTCTCCCTTCCCCCTCCTCCTCCTGTATGCGTTTTCCAGATGTGTTTTCAGTTTCAAGCCTCTGTCAGAGTTCCCAGCAGATTAAAGCTGCTACAGCTCGTCGAGCTTCCTCTTTCTGAACCCTCTGACCTCTGACCTGTTTAATGTTTGAGGCCGTACAGGTCGAGGGTCACCGTGCTGTAAGGGCGACTGCGCACTTCAGCGTTTAGCTTAATAGACCGTGAGTGGATGTTGTTTTGTCGACTGCAGCTTCAAGTCAAGTTCAGAAAGTCCTAAAATTAAAATTCTAAAAGTCTATGTAACCTCTGAGATCCCAGACTGATTGATCTTTTATCATTTTGTCAAATAATCGATGAATCATGATGTCTAGAAAATAAGGAGTCAAGAAAGTGTGTCACAAGTTCCCAGACTTCAAGGTGATGTTTGCATAACGCTTGTTTTGTCTTCAAACCAGACAAAAACCCAAAATATATGTGTGTTTAAGTCTTAAACAAAGAAAAGCAGAATATTTTTGATAAAGTTGCAGATTTATTTTCAGTGGAGTATTTCTCTCAAAACTATACGACTTGATTATATTCATTTTCTAGGCCATAAAATAAGAGAAACTGAAAAGAGCTTTTTGAGCAATGTTTATGCAAATGTATCTGTTTTCATTTACAGATAAAGAGGAGAGGCCATAAAACCGTTTATTTAAAAAAGGCCAAACCCATAATACTGAGACAAAGCTTACTGGAAGGTCTTTACAGTAATGGCAGTCGTCCAGATCAGGTTCTTTTCAAGACTTTCCCAAATCTACTCACGTCTACCAGCAGGGAAATGACTGATCTGACCTCTAACCTGATTGTAATGCATCTCTGAAAGTCCCTAATATTCCAGGAGCTGCACAACCAGCATGAATCTTGTGATTGGAGCCAAAAACACTTCCCCTGACCAGCGTCCCGGCCTGGATTTAGCTCTTCGGTTAGCCTCGTTCAGCCTCAGGACACAGGCAGGTCCACCGAACGCTGTAAAACCAGGCATCTGTTTCCTGAAGGCGGTTTGGCCTGCCAAGCAGTGAAGCTGCAGCGCGGCTCGCTGCTGTTCTGGGGATGATTTCTTTCTCTTTTTTTTAACATGTCACTGTCACTGTGTGACAACGGTGAACGCCAACACCGGTTTGTGTCTGTCGGCAGCCTGTCAGTCAAACAGTGGGTGAAGAAACAGGATGCAAGAAGTCGAGACACTGCCAGGATCGTTTCCTTTTCGTTTATATAATCTACATATCTCATTTTAAAGTGTCACGTCGTCAGAGATCGTTTCAAAATTCAAACATCTTGTCCTAAAAGTTCATTTTAGGTCAGATTTCAGGCTGAAAGAAAGCATTGCATGAAAGTTAGATTAATACTTTTGGTCTGTTTTTCTCTTTTCCACCACACATGCTGACTTAATTAGTCAACAGCAATTCAGATAATTGATTGCTGATGTCATTTAACAAGTACGAATGCCACACACATATCATTATAAAATTGATTTTGGGATTTTTATGGGCTTTGACTGTTAAACCAACACAATGTGGGGTTTAAAGACACCGCCTTGAGCTCCAGGAACATGTTCTGGATGTTTATTTATTATAATTATTATTTTTTTGGTGATGTCATCCTTACAGTATACAATTTTTGTACTTTTATTCACCGATGAATCGATCATCACCTGATTGTTGCAGCACTACCTGCTGCTGAAGCCACGTTCAGATTTGTTCTCACATTCTGTGTTTTGTCGTCTTTGTCCGGCGTACATATATTTTTCAATGAGGAGGAAGCGAAACGGAGAGAGCGAGAGAGCGAGAACTGGTTTGTGTCGGTGGAATCCGAGCATCAATATTTGTATTGGCAGGGGAGACAAAGTCCAACACAGAAACCTGGAAAACACGGCAACAGACCGGTTCTGTCAACGTGGAATAAAGCAGAAAAGAAGTGAGGGATGGGACATGTGACAAACGAGCGAATCAGCGAGCAGAAAGGTGGTTGTTTATCAATGATTTCATGTCTGTGTTCGGGAGTGTTTTTGTCCTGGGATGTCCTGGAAAGGTCCTGGAATAAGTCCTAGGATGTCTCCAGTGGGTCCAGTGTGATAAGATCGGACCTGCAGACCCTCTGCATGGAGGAGCGCAGTCAAAACACAGCAGACAGGCGGTCGTGTAGGAACCTGCCCAGGCATCTGGGGAAGACCAGAGTGTGTCTGTGTGTGTGTGTGTGTCTGTCAGTGTGTGTGTGTGTGTGTGTGTAGATATGAGCAGAAACATGCAGGCTGTGTATCTTCCGCTGCTTCACATTCACTGCTTCATATTTTTACCCTCACCAGCTTTTTCTTTGCTCGCTTTTCCTTTCCCTCTACGTCAAATTTGTCAGGAGTAGTAAAATAACACACTCATAGTTCTGTTTAAATGTGTGACTTGTGTAACCTTGATTCACAGTGAAACCATAAAACAAGTCACAGTTAGCAGGAAGTGAGTCGAGCCATGCAGACGTCTAACAGACTTGCACATTTAAAAAAAGACGTAGCGTCTTCGCGAGCAGCAGCTGTTCAGACTGAGCTGCGTGCTGATGAGCAGTTAATAAATGGAGTGTAATCAAAACAGGTCACAAAAGTGAGAAGACTTGTTCCTCTGAATGTTTTTGACTACTTGACGTGTCGATTAAATGAAATAGCAGTTTATCTTTATCTTTGAATAGTGCAATCAAGCAGGAAAGTCAAGAAGACAATGATTACAGATTAAACACTCAACAGTCGAGCCGAACACGAGGACGTCACGTCTAAAAACAAGAAGGCAGAACAGGAAGTGTTAAAGCTAAAGACGTAAATATGAGTGATTACAAGTAAAAGGAATAAAAGTGATAAAACGGGCAAAAACACATAAAGAAGAGAGAATAGAAATGAGTAAAGGAAGTATATTTCCTTCTGAAAGCTTGTTAAAAAATATGAGGGTGTCGTCGGCATAAAAACATTCTCAAAGTCTAGCGACACTTTTTGTTAATTTGTGTTATTAAGTGCCCGACCAGCAATTATTCTTAACACTCATATACATTCCTCCATGTATGCAGACTTGAACAAAACAAATACTGTATTTCATTATTGTTATGCTAGCTTGTAATGCTAAGTGACTTCCTGTTAGCGTAGCTGGTGGCTCTTGATTCCTCGCAAGATGTTTTTTTAAGTTTCAGCAGAGCAACCTGATTCAGTGAGTCACCAGTTTGAAACCAGCTAGTTGTGGTCAATGACTGGTGACCGCTGCTCCCTGGGATTCTGGGTAATGAAGTCCTCTCTCTGCTGTTTTGGTGCAGCCAGCTTTACTCTTTTCCCAACAATAACAAGCTTGTAGAAACATGTGATGTCAGACTAGATGTGTTTTGTTCATGACGATCTTCTAGACACAGAGAGTAAACAAACTTAAGCAGGACGCTGAATTGTGTGTTGTAGGAAACGTCTCCCTCCACATCCAGGCATTTTTAATCCGTCACACATGTCCAGCTCTTTCCATCACAGTATCCGTCTCCCCTATCTGTGACATCATCTGTTACCGGTAGATGCACTTTGTTTTCGTGCCACAATGTTGTTTCTGCGCCGAGACAACAATCATGAAGCTGGCAAACAATGAAAGTCCCCCATCTTTCATGTGTGACTCAACACTTACTCACAGTTTTAACCAGAAGTCTCCCGTCCAACACCTGTCAGGTCCACCTTTGAAGGGGCAGATAATGAGTCGTAGTAGTAGTGAAATCATGTGTCATCATGTTTTTATTTCTATCGGTCTCTCAAGGTGAGTAGCGTCTACTCGGCCTCGTCGAGATTTCTATCTCCACTATGCAAATGTGTGATTTGCATCGGCGTCTCGCTCAACTGTCCTCACAAACCTGGAAAAAAACAACCCAACAACAAACACACAGGCATGAAAAGTGTCGCACCTGAAAGGAAACTTGACTTCGTGAAGGGAATTAGTTTTCTCTCTGCACTGTGCGGATTATTGTTTGTCGTGTTAAACCAGATTTTTATAGTTGTTGTTCTTATTCCTGGAAATGTGTTCAAAATGATCCCAATCGTCTTTCCCAGTCCAGTCCACAGTAAATTCAGAGCTGTTGTTGAATCATGTGGAGTACAGGAATGGTCTATTAGCTGGAAAACAGGTCCACACTATACAGTCTCACATGGTGTTAGGTCAAATTAAATATCAATATCTCTGAAAATCACACTGAACACACGTTTTTCTGAGGAAATACTGGGTTGTCTGGCAAAGAAATGTCATTTTACGACATTAAAGTACCCTCGTCTGAGAGTTACAGGCATTATTTACATTTACACTAGCGTTATGCTGCTGAAATAGTAAAAAAAACAAATCAATCATCTTGAGGCTGGCGTGTAAATAACCAAATATATAAGTGAAATCAATCTTATGGGGAATAAGAGAAGACAGTTTTTGTTGGAGTTTGACGTAATACTGAAGCACACAGACACTTTATATAAGTATGTGGTAGTTTATTAGCTTGTTTGTTTGTTTGTTGATTGTACTTTGCTAATGTAGTCTGATCTTAAACTGGTTTGCATGACTGGAATCACGCAAATCTGAGCTTTTTAATGATGTACGGCCTATTTGCTGAGCCTTGTTTGTGTTTTTTGGCAAGCGGGCCGGACAGTTGTTTGGAAGCGGTTAAATCAGACGTTCTTGTCTTAAATGAGGAGCTGAATCTGTATGAATTTGCCAGAAAATGAGCTCAAAGTCAGATGTTAAATGCATTAAAGATGCGTGTAAATCAAGCTTAAAGAAGCCAAATTAGCTTCCAAACTAAACTTGACATGTGTGCAAGTCTTTAGCAGAGATAACAGCAACAATCAAGCTTGTAATTTCAGTTTTCAGTGAAAGTAAAAACCCCAAACCACAGAGCACCTTCGCCCAAAAACCAGAGGCTTTCTGTCATCGTGTCAGACAGCTTAACTTTATTTCTGCAGCACATTTTGCCCACATGGCAGTTAAAACCGCTTCACAGAAGGCAATTCAGGCCGAAGCTCCAAAATAAAGGACATAAAATCAATCAAATGGCAGATTTACAAAGAAAAACTGAGAGAAAATCCAGAAAATAAAACAGCAGGAGAAGTAAAGAGACTCAAATTTATAGAGCAGATTTTTCAAAGTTAAATGAAAAGCAGCAGCAGATGAGTTCAGATCGATCTTCTCTGGCCAGACGTGCAGCGCCAGCTCTGTCTGGAACTCGACGCTGAGCCCTCCACGTGCTCCGCAGATAATCGGGGGAAACCTGTAAAACACGTTGACTAATCTCTCCTCTGTGTCTTACAGGAAGTAATGTTTGTCAGAGGAAGTCAGGGCGGGAGGAAGCGCCTGGGGTAGAGAAAGGTGTCTGCTAACCTCTGATCTAGCCACAGGGCTAAACCGGGCTAGGATTCGCCATTACCAACACACGGGTATTGTTGTTTAAAAGAGGGACAGGACATGGTGTGCTGCGAGTCTGTGGTTTTATGTTGCAGACGGGGACACAATAGATCGATCCTCTTCCAGAAATATCAAGGGAAAAGTTGAAGAACGTTTAGGATTCGTTTGCCTGTAAAAGCCAAGAGCCTGCAGGACGTCGCTGCAGTCACACACGACAGCAGCTGATTCCAATCTTCGCCTCCGCCGGTTCATCCACTGACACTCTGGTTGTGGTGATTCATTCAGAGTGAGAATGTGCCGGTTTTCATGACATTGTGTGATTTAGATTTATTGCATTTTGCTGCAGTTATAATCTCGAGGCAAGACAAAAAAGACTCAGTAATATGAGATTTCTTTTGACATCTTTTCCCCCAAATCTGACATTTTCTGCCACTTTTGAGTTACATGTAGAAGCAGAATTCACTGAGCACCTTTTTGTAATCGATTTAATTAATTCGGCAATTAATTGTAGCCAAAAAATCACTGATTCAGCTTCCCAAATGTGTTTTTCTCTGCTTTTCATGTCTTAACAGCGGAATAAATATAAAGCAGTGTGTTTGATCTACAGGAAACTGTGAGGGGCGTTTTTACTGTTTTAAGTTTTGCAGACCAAACAACAAATCGATTAATCAAGAGAATAATCAGCAGGATTATTAGTTCTTCTGCTCTTTTTCTTTCAAGTTTAATTTTATAAAAGTGTATTAGACTTAAAGATCCCCCAACATAAAACACAGCAGGAACACTTTAACTTTAATGTATCACTTTATCATTCAAAACGAACAGCGGTGTATTTTCTTTGTGCAGCGTGATTCACAACTTTTTTTGTCTTGTGACCCCTTAAAATGCCGTAATATGTACTTAAGACCACGTGTTACACATGTGATATGTGTGTTAAAGCAACAAGTAATTATTTGTTCTCAGATTGTTGAATTTTCTCTGCATTGTACCTGCCTTTAATTAAAAGGAGTGGAACCACAGACTGTCTGTTACAACATGGATCTTAAATGAGCGGCAGACATGTTGGTGAAACCACTGAAAAAAATGCTAGAAATGCGTCTTAATTTGCTAAAAACTTCAATACCGAATGTTACAGCTTCTCTCTGCTTTACCTTCAGTCACCTGTAGCTTCACCTGTGCTTTTATGCCTTTTGTTGTGCTTATAAGCGTTTGTTTTGCTCTCAGGTACGGTCTGTGTAACATGTAGTCAACCGTCAACAGTATTATATTTATAACAGGTGTCATCTCTGTGAAGTCGAGTGTAGAAATGCACCAATTAATCACTGATTGTGGTTATGATGTAAAAGCAATTAGAGATGATTAAGGGCAGAAAACTTCACACACAGACATGATGTAAAACACAGCGATCACTCAAATAGCTTCAAGATGGCGTCCTGAAATAAAAGGAATGCATAAATTTCCCCGTGACAGTGATTTGTGGTCCGGTCTCATCCCATCAGATTGAAGTTTTTAATTAGAAACACCCTCAGAGTTCGTCGGAACAACAAGTGTACTGGCTGAAAGTTTTCCCCACAGCAACGACGAAAACATTACAAATGTTTCAGAAACTAATCGAGATTGATAACGAGCTCCCCTGTTAGAGGAACAGCAGCCATTACGTGACTTACCGTCATTTTTGGAAGGCGTCTCGACCAATCAAACGGCTTGGCAGGAGCCTCTCGTTATATAAAGGACGTCCATCAACAGCTCGCCGATTATCTAATGAAAGGAGACGCTGGCTTTGACCGACAGATTTGGGTCGATAAAAGGGAAGTGAAGTCAGGAAGCAGCTTGTTCCTCTGAGGAAAATGAGATCATGACAGTTCAGTAACTGTATCCTGACTCTGGAAACGTCTGCACCACAACACTGTTTTAAAAAAGGGTTTGAAAAGAAAGCTGCCACTGTTCTTCTAAAACAGTGGCTTCAAAACTGCCCCAAAAAAGGCCTTAAATTTTGGATGAAATCTTCAAATCTGCTGATATCCAAGAGACTTCTCAGGAACTGTGCACGCCTGATGACTCAACAGATACTAACATGTGGTCAGTGAAGAAAAGTTCCCTGAGATTGAACTGTAACTGAGGTTAACATGAACTTTACGGGTGTTTTCCTGCATATAGTTTTGTTCATTTGGTCCTGAGAAAGAATACAAATTGTTATTGAGCTGTTTCACCTTTTCCAGTTTGTGCAGCGCTAATAAGGCAACAACCAGGAATACATTATATGAAATAAACAAATGAATAGCAAAGTAGCTTCACGATACATTCAGTCACATGATGTTTGTCTTTATTTTCATTTTTCTGATCAGAGAGATTCATGCAAACAAGACAGAACGTGAACAAAACACCAATATTCTGCCTACATCTTGTAAAAACGTTATTGTCTGTTGTCAAGAAGCAGAAAATGCCCAAAACATTTATCGTGGAGAAACACAAGCTTTTCCAAATAAACGTATTTTACGTCATCTCAAACAGTTCCTGCAGCTACAGCAGCTGATCCAGGAGGTCATTTACATCCTCCACTCAGAGACAAGTGTTTGAAAATATTTATGCCCGTTTATTTGTATCTAGGTTCATTTATTTGCTTCGGGAGACTCACAGCTGAGTCATGTTTTCCTAATATCTGCGACAGAGGTGATGATTGCACAGCCGCAACGGCCAAATTCACCAGAATATAAAACAGGCTGAAAGATTCTGGAATTTTCCTTTGAAATAACTTTGAACTAACTCAAGCTTCATGCAGAGCGGATCGGGTGAAACTAACTCTGTCCTGGTGTTTCTCTGCACGCATCACCACCTGATTTTCACCCAACGAGCCGTTGACTTTAACCAGAAAACCTCACAAGATTAGTCATGATGCAGGAAGAGAGATGTATATTTCAGGTGTTTAAAAAACAACAGCTTGTATATCAGACAGCGTTTCTTTTCCTCTGACGTCGTGACATGTTGCCCTAATTAATAAATACCGCAAAGCAGCTAACGCTATGACTGGTGCGCCTCATCTTGTGGTCACCAAATGAGTCACTAGATGATCGATGAGACGGTCTGAACAGCTGCCTCCCTGTTATCCTAATATGAGGCATTTTCCAAGAAGAGCAGTGACATCTTTTTCTTTGTAGTTACTGATAACATAGATGGAGTTAATCTGAGTTTCAGTCGAGGCAGCGCGCCCTGCAACCATCAGTTCACCCACAAATGTAAATTCAGTTCTCGTGCTGATGCACAGTCAGGTGAAGTGCCGCAGTCCACAAAACATTTCTGGAGCTTCACAGCAAAACGCAGTTGCAGCATTCTGCTAAACAACTCAGATAGCAAGTAGTAATCCATTAAACTTTGCTCAATTAGCCGTTAGCACTTCCTGTTTGCATCGTGGCTGCAGCTGTACAGACGACTATCGCTCGATTACTTCGACTTTAAAAACATGATGTTTTCTAAGGCACGTTCTGCACATTAGGACTGTCTGTTTTAAGGATTTCCAAGCAGATTCATCATCTTCTCCCCTCTCCATGCTGATGGAAAGTCAGGTGAGGTTTCATATCCCACAAACGTTTCTGGAGCTCCATGCAGCCTGTCAGAGTCTCTGGAGGCTCTGCGATCCCAGTCTGATTCGAAAAGACGTTATTTACACCCTCCACACACGATAGAGCGAGAGCTACATCTTGAATCTTCCTCGTGGAGAGGAGGGAATCAGCAGCTGTCGGCAGCCTCCACCTGTTTTTCTGCTCTGTGTTTTGGTTCCTTAACAGCTGTAAATTCACCACACCACATGAAGAAACCAGCGACCGCTGATCCGTAGTGTTTAGTATTTCAACCTCACTCATGTTCCGTCCACCTGAGCATCTCCGTCGTGTTTTTGGGAATATAAGAATATAAGAAATGTCTTTTATTCACTAAAACAGGCATAAATCTGCCAATCATTGAGCTGAAAAGATCGATAAATGTGAGATATCATCGCTGGGATTGTGCTGGTGCTGCTGTTGAGGTTTGGGACTCCCCCCTGCACTCGCTGCACGTCTGGAGCTGCAGCGGCGCTCTCCGTTTAATGACAGGGAAGTGAGTTTGGTTAGATCTTTATGGTGGAAAATTACTGGCAGCCTCTGGGCCACGCCCCTCTCCTTATGAATGAGAGTTTACATAGGCAGCCAGGCAAGTATGTGTGGGTCATTAAGGAAACAAGACGCTGCCAAACTGCAGAAAGAACTTGATCTGCTCTTCAACACAATTTGATATCTTCAGGAACAGATTATTTTCTATTATAGATGAGGATAAAGCCAGATCAACAACAGGAAACCAATCAAATATTCATTTGTCGTGAGTCTTTTCCAGCAAAGTAATCCTGTTTGGTGCTGCAGGAGCTCGCTGCTCACAGTTTGATTTTGAAAGAGACAAACGTAAAAACTGATCATCATCACGTATTTGTCACATGTGTGAGTCATTTTCAACACAGTGTTATCAAGAACCTGAGATGTCTGAATATGTTCAGTTCAAGGAATGTTTTTAATTAAAATCAGTCAAAATATTACTCTGATAAAAGTGAAACTCACTCATGCAAATAATACTTGAGTAAAAGCTTTAAAGCGTCCACATCAGATTGTACTCACTCATAGAAACAAGCCACCTAAATACTCTTATTTTTTTTTTTTTTTTGAAAAGTGAGAAAATTGTTCTTTGATCTGGACGGTCATCCAAATTCGCTCCAGAAGTTACTGGGATCTATTTTTGGCCGAGGCCCATCCTCCGTCCAAGTTTAGTGGAAACCTGTTCAGTAGTTTTTCTGTAATCCTGCTCAGAAATCAACCAACAAACCAACAAATCAACCAACAAACCAATAAATCAACCAAGAAATCAACCAAGAAACCAACAAGTCAACCAACAAACCACTTTTTGACGTTTATGACTCAGCTTCAACAGCATAAACTTAATCTGCTGGTAATAAACCAACAGTTATTAAGATAATAACACCAACAATGAGTAAAACCAGCCAAACTGTCTTATATTTGACCGGTGGCCTGATGGTTTTCTGACTGGTTAAAGTCGACCCGATGTTGAGTTTGTTGCTATGTTGATCCAAATTTGTGTGTAGTTGTGTCCATTTAAAGCTTCCAGGTGAGATACTGTCAGCACTGTACATGATGCAATAAACACAGCAGCGAGTAGTTTAGCTAACCTGAACTCATCAGCTCTTTATTCCACGCTCATTATCTGACATCTCCTGCCTTTCTGTTTCAACACGGTGGTCTCATTAGCTTTTCAACACAGCACAGAATAATATATGTTAATGACGGCAGATTTTTCCTGTTCTCTGACGTTGGACATTTGATCCGCTGCGAGGCAGACAACACAGATTAAACTGGTGAAGAGCTGCACTAATGTTATCGGGAGCTCACATCGCCCTACATCTCTGGCGGTTTTCAAATTTTCTTGTCTTTTCGTAACAGACTCTTGAAGCCAGAGCATGAAAAGAAAAGCCTGTCGGAGCAGATCGCCCTAAATCCCCCCCTCCCTCCTCCGTCTCTCCCAGCCCTTTCTGGGAATATTTTTAATCTGTGAAATCAGAGTGTGTAATTGATAGGGATGTGTGCCACAAGGGCAGACGAGAGGGTTTTAAAGTGAGAAGGGCCTGTTGAGCCAAGCCTGCGTCACCATCATCATCTGAACAGCTTCTTTGTCGTGTTCCTGCATCTGAAAACTCCCGGTCTGTGATCGGACGCCAGGGAGGTTTTAAACAAAAACAGAGAAAAGAGAAATAACCGTCCCCCGGAGCAGAAAGGTGTGAAGGAAGATAACGGAAGACTCAGAGTTGCTTTTATCTTTATAAACTCAAAGGAAGCGGCCTTGTGAAACCTGGGCGTTTTGACATCACGCGGAGTTTCACAACACAGCCTGCAGTACTCATACATAACTCAGAAGTTTTACTTTGAACTTAATCTGTTTTCACTTCTTTTGTTTTACTTTTAAAAATCATTTTTCAGTCGCAGACACGACTAAATGTTTTCACAGTTTCTCATTAACACAAACACTGACATTCAGGGCATGAATCTGCCCTGACGTTTTTCAGCTGCGGTGTCATTGGTTTATATTAGTCTGGCCGAGGCGACGCTCGTTGGAAAGCCACAAAGTTGCATGAATCTGTGAATAAGACTTACGTGTCACAATCCCCGACAGTCTGCAGAGCTGCAACCAACGACTGACTTCATCATAGTGAAGTGTGAAGTTTTTACAGTGGTTGCACTGGTGCACCAAACTTTATATAAGGGGCATTTTTACACCACATTTGACTGAATCTTTCCTTTTGCAGCTTCAAGTCATTAATACTCATCAGAAGAGTTTGCAGAATCCAACTATAGTATAAACAGAGAGAGGAAACGTGAAACATAATCACATTTATGAAACTTAAACTGGCACATTTTTGTCGTTTTTACTTGATAAGGAAGAACAGAAATGCCACAATGGACTTCCTGCACTCATTTCTGTCTGTGTGGTGAGTTGTGATGAAACTCGTCAACCAGAAACACTTGAGTGGAAACACCGTCAGCGCTGCGAGCCGACAGCTGGCCTCCACTTCAGCACCAACTGTCGCTGCAGGGTTTCACTCGAGCTGAGTCACTGAGCGTCTCAATCCAAAAACTTAGTCAGGAAATTAAAACCTCTTTCACAAAACACATGCACACACAGCACAGGTATTAAATGATGCAGCTGCAGAGTGTGTGTGTGATGGTTTATAGTAGATAATCACAGCTGTAGATGTTGGCGTGTTGCTGCAGGATCCACCGTGACTCTTAAAAATCAACATCAAGACGTTAATTTTCACAGTTTACCTAACGGGACGTATGAGACTGATCAATATCTGGTACGGAGCTAAAATCTAATGATTAGTTTAAATTATTCATTTTCAATTTTGCATTAAATCTGCAATAAAGTTATTAAAATAAACTACTTTTATTACCCGACACAGTGGAGTGAGGCTGTGCTTCCTTCTTGTGTACTTTACATCAACTTGATTATGAAAATTAGACAGAAAAACAAGAAAATCACCATTTTAGACCTGAATATTAAATATTTTTCTTCATATATTATGAAAGTGCAGTTGACTTTTGAATTTTACCCATTTTTACGACGGTAATAAAGAATACAGCCGCTGTTTCGTGAAGTCATTGAAGGATTGTGATTTTGTTCGGCCAACTTTTTAACATTTTTGTGGAGAAATCTCTTTAAGAAAACACAAAACTACATGAGAAAAATGGTATTTGATTTCTTATTCTGTGTGCACCCCTCACCAAGAAATGATATCTAACAAATGAGATTAAATTAATTTTGTTACGCCGTAATTATCTACTCTGACCTCAGACGATCAAACATCGACCCACCGCTTTGTTGCAGCGGTCAAATATTTCACAAACAATCAATTTGATTACAGAATAACAGTTTATTTTGCAGCTTGGTCATAATCAAATTATTCTGCCTTCACACACACGCTTTGCAAACAAAACCTGCTACACAAAATCAAGTATATCATGATCATCCAGCGGAAAGCAGTCAGCACAACCGGAGCACATTTGAGTAAAGACGTACATCCCTTATGTCTTCGTTGACAGGACAACAAAACTCCTCCTTCCTCCTGCTCTTACTGCAACACTACAGGTCCATCTGGATTCACCGGAGAAATGAGCTCACGTCTCGTGTTCTCGAAGCAAATCTCTGGGTTTTTACATCGCTGCTCTCCTAGCTGCTGCTCTTGTTTACATACTTGAGCTCCTGTAGATGAAAGAGGAGCCGGCGCCTCCTTCCAGCTGGTTCAGACATGTCGGCAAACTGGCCTTCCTCGCCGCCGGGCCCAAACACCAAAACAATGGCTCCGGTTGTGTAATCACTCTACACACTGCAGCGGACTGCGTTAACCCTTTCATGTTGTCCAGGAAACAGAGCACATGTTAGAAATAAACAGTGACTGTGCAGAACAGATGGAGTTCATTTGGGATTGCAGGTTATGTTGAAGGTATGACGCTGCAGAAACGTTAAATGGAAATGTATGTTTACGCTGTAGTTCCACCTGTTCAGTCCTCAAGATTACAACAGTAACAGTCCTGGATTGAGTCTTAAAATCCACTTTAAGTAGTTGTTTTGTGCAGAGGAAGAGAAAATGCCAGAATTCATTAACACATTCGACCAAACTTAACAGCATTAAGCGCTCAGCGGTGCGGTCAGAGGCTTGCAAACAGGCCGTCAGCCCCCTCCAGCTGTTTAAAGGTAGCTCATCATGTGTTTCCTATTGGGCTCCGTGTAGCAGCAGCTGACGGAGCTCCTAAAACGATCAGCGTCCATGTGCACGGAATATTTTTAGCTGAGTGTGTGCTGTGGATTTAGGAGCCAAATAAAACTTGTCGCCTCCCCCGCGACGCTGGAAGAGAAGGTGAGAGATTCCCAGCGAACAGATCCGGTGTCTCATATTCAAGTTTTGGCACACGTGTCAAGAGATAACACCCAAAAAGATAACTGATATTTAATGTCAATGTTCAGCCATTTTTTAAAATCCATTTCCATAAAAATACGACATCATATTATATGTTTTTTCTCTTTGGCTGCACTTTCAACAGATCGTGCCCAGAGCAACGGTTGTACCTGCCTCAGGTGGTCAATTAAAATGTCCTTTCCAATAGTTTTCTGTTTAATTAAATAAATGTTTCATTAAATCACTTTGTACTTTCCGCCACCACATGTAAGAACTTAAACTAGGTTATTTAATTTTATGACTATTGACCCGAGGAAAGATACAAATAAACATAACTCAGTAGTCTGTTCTTCCTCAGCCACTGCGGCTCTAATCGTAAATTGGTAATTATTGGGTTGTAGATGAAAACAATTAAGATTGTATTAATTTAATGCTTTTTCAGCATTTTCTAGGATTGACTGATGCAAATAATTGGGTTTTCAGCTTTGGTAAGTCGCCAAACCAATAAAAAACTCACCAAAAACATATAAAAACCAATCAACCAACCAACTGAGACAAGCGGACACTGGTGGAAACCTCCATGGTGGAGGTAGCTGATAATAAAACCAATTCTTCATTGTAGAACTGAACAGAACACATGTCGTTGGCCTGAGCCACAGTTCAGTGTTTGATTGATTTGAACAAATGAACTTCTCTGAGATGCCGTAGTGAAGCCTCGGCGACTTCTTTCCATTGCGGTCGGCGTGACGTAAAGCCAGCGACGCCTGTTTGGGGTAAAACCTCTCCGATCTCCAAAGACTGCGAGTCGCTGATGGAAAACAAGCTTTCCTGCAGCGTTCCCATGCCGTCCAAAATGGAGGCCTCTTCTCCTTCTCACCACCAGTGTTTACTGACAGTGCAGGCTTAAAGTCACGCTCGGCTTATGATTTCCTGACTGATTCTGTGTTGATGCCATCCAGAGAGTCGTCGCTGCGACCGGGGATGAGCAGCTGGCCTCCGCTCCCACTTTTGGACTGTTTAGGTTGAGAGGGTTCTGTGGCGAGGCCAACCCAGAGTTTACATTGGAGGAGTTTCATTCCTAAACACCATAAATCTATTTAGGAGAAGAAAATGGATGCCCGATGTCTGTTGCTCAATAATGATTAAAGAAAACATCTCGTTCTGTCATCTCGGAGTGAAGATAGCTCAGAACTCCAAAGTTTTACTTTGATGTTGGGCTAAAAAGGTGTCCTCACTCTGCAAATGGTGGGTAGAAATTGAATTCTAGGTTCAGAGAGTTCAGATTTCTGCATAGTTTCCACTTCGGAGCCAAAGAGGTTAGATGTCGTGACAAGATGCGAAGATTGTGGTCGGTTTTCAGAGCCACAACGAAATGGAAAATGCCCTTTTCTCCAGGACGGGAGTGACAGTCAGAGAACAAAAAGTGAAAGAGACACACAAAATGTTTATTTGCTGGCTTTTTGGTCAATCAGTCAATAAGGAAATGAACCACAAATCCTCTACATGGTGACTTGTTGATGTTTTACTTTTAAATGCATCATGTTCAAAACAAAGATGCTCAGAAAATGACTTTTTTATATAAGGATTTCTTAAAGGTATCAATAATAATAAGTTAACATGTTTATTTATTATAATGCTGGAATTAAGGCATCTGGTGCAGTTTGTGTTTTTACCTTTAGAAGCTGTGTAGCTGCTTTTTTAAGAGTTTTATCAAGTTTGAACCACTTAACATCCCGTTTATTTACCCAAAGCAGCTTTAAAGGAACAGTTCACCCAATAATGTGAACTTAATTACATCTCCTCACCCCCATGTTGATAGAAAGTTGCGTTTGACTGACTGAATAAACCAACTCTTAAGATGCACGACCCACATATGTATCTGCAATGTGTTGGCAACAGTTACTTGTCTGCGACCAGGTTACTGCATGTTATCAGATTACCTGAGTTACCTGATTTCTCCGGCATGTGCATGTAAACACACCGAGCTGTGAGTGTGAAGCATTTGAAGAAGCTAACCGTCTATTTTTTATCTTCTCTTTCATGTCTGGTGACCTGTTTCCGTCCTCCTCACCTACCCGCCACAGGTAAGAGTATTTTTAGTAACTTAAGTATTCTGCACCATCAGCAGCATCAACGGGACCCGTAGTAGTTAGAGTAGGTTCACTGTGACATTGAGTAACATTCCTGCAGACGTGCTGGAACAAACCCACCCAGCCTGTTTGACTGCATTCACCTCTGTTACTCTGAGACACGCAGAGTTTGTCCTCACATGTGCTGCAGCTCTCTGCATGTGAAGTCTGTCTGAGGCTTCACAGCGACACTGAAAGCAACAAGAATCTTATTTTAAGTGTTTCAGTGAAGTCTGAGGTTCACTTGTAATCAAATCTTTTTAACTACACGTCATGCCTTCTTTAATTTTTAAGTTTTGCTGAATTTGTAACAGAGTATCATCACCTCTTCTTTCACTTTCGATGTTTCTCAAATCAAAACAAATAAGAATCAGAGATAAGTTAAAACTTCATGTTTCTGTAGTTTCAATTTTCAGTGTTTCAGCATTGGTAACTTGGTTAGGTTTTAGAAAAACCTCATGTTTGGACTTAAAATACCTGGTTCTGTCACCACAAACACATCTGGAAATTGGCCCAACACCTCGTGAAAAATAACTGGTTTTGTTGACACAAACACATCTGCAGTCTTGTCAATAATGGACGCTTTTGTTGCTACTAAACACGTCTGGAAAACGTCCCAACATCTCACCATAAATATATTGCTTTGTCTCCAGTAATTCGGCTGTAGATCGCTCGACTTCTGATCAAAAATATGATTTTTGTTGCCACAAACATGACTGGAAATGTCCCAAGATCTTGTCAAAAACATCCAAAACACCATAAAATCACCAGTTCTCGTTGTCGACTCCTGCTCCAGCCTCCTCTCAAAATAAAAACCCAACATTATTAAGGTCTCATTAAAAACTACTGGATTCGAGCGCACTTCAAAGGCTCAACCACTAATAAATCCATCTGTTGATGATGAGATCTTATAATCGACCTACGTACATCGTGTATATGTTTATGCAAATCATTTGGTCGACGGGAATCTTTCCTGATAATGAGGTCAAAACTGTCAGCTCATTAAAGTTCATTAAGAGGTGCGTGATAGTGATCCAACAGTAATTAACCCTGAACGCTTCCTTTCCTTCCTGCCTCGGCCTGTTAGCCGTCGCTCATTACATGTGGTCGAGTTGCAGTTATAAAACTCTGCTAATGATTATTATCAGGCATTTCTTTTAAGTTTGATTTGGGTGTGAAGTGTGGCCGTTGGTTTTGATTTATGAAGCCGGCAGATAAATGGTGGCAGCGCATGTTTCTGCAGGCCGCAGGACTTTGTTTCTTCACGTCCCATCAGACAATCTTTGACATTTTTATATCAGAAAAAGACTGAAAAGATTAATCAGTTATCAAAACAGCTGGTGAACTTTCTTTAGTTGTAGTCGCTTTGGTTTGGATTTGAGAAACACGCCAGAACGTGAAGTTTATTTGGCTCTGAATCGATCAGATATTCTTCTTAGATCTGTTTTCAGCGCTTCCTCTTTGAGTTTCAACACCAGAACTTTCTTCTTTGCTCTTTTCAGCAGCTGTTGAAGTCAAAACTCTCTTTTTCACGTTTGAATTGAGTTTTAGAAAACACCATGCAGTGTCACGTCTCGGGTTTTCCAGACTGTTGTTGTCCAGCTGTGATGGGAGGTGGATGATATCTAATATTTCATAAAAGACCAATATCGGCTCTGTGGATCAGATTTCTGCGGCGGTGCAGGTGTTCGGTCTGGATTTGATTGTGAGCGAGCAGCAGAAACACAACACTGATCTTTAATCAGTTTCTCTCTGGGGGCTCTTCTGTTGAAGCCTTCTCATGTCCTCCGCTCTGTTTGTGCTTTTAACTCGTCCCCTCCTTCATTTGTACAAGTCAGAGTTGTTTATTAACGAACAAAAGAGTCATTTATTGTGTTTTAATCCCTCCAGAAGTGACATTCATCAGAAATTCATAAGAAGTTGTGGGAATCTTGGCAGAGCAGAAAAGAGGAGAAACAAACTCTGTGTTTTTAACTTGATTCATGATGACTTGTAGGTTCAACAAGTTGACTGACTGTTTAACTGTTTGACTGAATAAAGTTTGAGATGTTGAAGTTTGACATTAGTTAAAAGGTCTTTTGACTCAATCGTGTCAAACTAGCGATGATCGATCAGAACAAACCGGATCGGAGCTCAAACTGTTCTGTTGGCGTGCGACACAAGCGACCTTCAGATGCGCCTCATCTTCATCAGCATGTTAACGAGCACTCATCATCATCATCATCATCATCATCATCATCAGACTCTGTGATCTGTAATCAGATTGTTTCTGCACTTTTTCCTGCTGAGGAGGCTTCACAGCGCTGTTGAATATTTGACCCATATCTCTCAATCAAACCGCCCACCATCGGTGGAAATAATGAACCATCGCTGGCATTTACATACTGTATGTGTATGTGTGTGTTTGAGTGTATGTGTGTGTGTGTGTGTGTGTGTTTCACCACATTGGCAGCCAAGAGCTACCACTTCCTCCTCATGGCACCCGCAACACGTGGCCTCACCTCCGCAGAGAGAGCGTCTCGTTTGAGGGTTTTAAAGACACAGAGCCGACCAAACCAGACTCTGTTTACAAAAGTAACGATTTAGTGGATTTATTTATTATGTTTAACTGTCTGACTAACGCGTTACTGCTAAGAATGGATTTGATGTTGTAATGGAAGCATCAGTTTTTAATTAAATTAGATTTTAGTCATCTTTCTCATCAAATCGTCTAAGTCTAATGTGTTTTGTCCGTGAGATCTGGTGAAGAAAGTCACATCCAAACCAATAAAAAGTTGCTCCCCTCGACTGTTTGAAGCCCAAGTTAAACACCACCAAAGGATTAAATGCTTTTTTACAAAACATGGTTATTAAAAAAACATTTAAGTCATGTTAAGCCAGTTTATTACTTCTACAAATTCATCGTCGTTTGCAATGAGGTCTGGTAAAAATCAACGCAGAAAAAAATCTAAATACGTCTAAATTTTAAAAATAGTCCATTTGAAAGTTTCGTGGCTGATAATATAACAAACTGACACACATCTTAATTTGGAAGTCGGCGAATCGAAAGTCGGCTCGGCTAACTGAACCGTAAAGAAGTTAAAAAAAGCTGAACGAAACTTTTCAGTCGACCTTAAAGGCTCCTGAGCATCAGCGGCAGGTGAGAGCGGAGGGGAAACTGAATCACGGCGGTGATGATGTCATCGCTCCTCGGGGTTTCACCGCCCACCGCCGAGCGATGCGCAGGAAGCTGCTGAGGTCGGCTGGGTTTTCCTCTGATTCACTCTTTGTTCAAATGACGCAACAGATCAGAGGAAGAATCATCGATGTTGGAAAAACCTCCTTGAAATGCCCTCGTAGTGATATTTATTATATTTAACTGGACTTATTCTAAAGTCCTCTAGTGGTCATTCATCGTGTGAGAACGTTTCCTGGAGCTATTTTACTGACTTAGAGACACACTTACTGACTGAGTATGGAGTTTACTGACTGGTTAACTGACTGAGTAGATAAGTAACTGGTTTATTGATCGGTTTACTGTCTTTATTAGCTGACAGGAAGAGGGCTATGTTTGTCCAAAGAGTCAAAACAAATGCGACGCTTGCAGCTGAAATCGAAATTATGTCAAGTAAAAGTACAAGAGAGATAAAATGTGAAGTAGACGAAGAGAGAGAGAGAGAAATTCTTTGGCAGAGGAAGCGAATCACTCAAACACACACTGCAGAAAACACGTTAGATCAAGCCAACTCTGCTGATCAGGCTGATAGTGTTTCCATGTAACACACACACACACACACACACACACACACACACACACACACACACACACACACACACACACACACACACACACACACAGGCCTCTGCCAGGAACAGAGCGTATCAGTCATGTTTTTTTGGGTGTGTGTTCTTACATTCTTTCAACTTGTATGTGTGTTTCTGCACATTATATCCGACTGCGTGTGTGTGTGTATGTGTGTTTGCATGATATGTTAACATGCAAACACGTCTGTGTGTGCAGACGTGTGTGTGTGAACGCGCGCGTATGTGTGTGTGCGTTCATGTTTGCATGTGTAACACGTGTAATTTTGTGCATGCATGTGAAAATGCGTATGAGTGTGTGAGCATGTGCAGGATAAATGTGTGAGTGTTACGTAAACTGTATCTGGCTTACACACACACGCACGCACGCACGCACGCACACACACACACACACACACACACACACAGTTTATAAAAGATCACATCTGGCCTGCTCCAGCGGTTCTGTTCTAACCTTTCATTTGGTTCTTTGAGTTCTGACAGGAGTGAGACCTCGTCCCTCTCCACAGTAGAAAAGATCCCTCAGGCCTGAACAAAACATCTTTGAACAGACGGCCCCCCCACTCCTCTCTCCCCCCGCGCTCTCTTGTCTAAATAAACTCTTTACACGCAACTCAGCTGGCCGCCTGCCGAGCCCGTCTGCTGCTGAGAGCGCCTGTCAGTCAGTGCTCAGGGTTACACCAGCTCGCCAGGATCGGCGCAAGGCACGCCAGGAAATCAATGACCAGCTTACTGACTGCTATACTGGCTGGCAGATTTACTGACCGACTGATTATTTACATGCTGACTGCTTCACTTGTTTTCTGGCTTGTTTCCTGACCTGAGAAGTACACTGGATTACTGATTTCGTAACTGGTTTACAGACTGGTTTTCCTGACGACCTGGTTTCCTGACTGTCTCACTGAATGGTTTACTGGCCCAGTGACAGTCGTACTGACTGAGAACATCGTTTATTTACTGGTTTACTGGCCCAGTAACTAGTTTACTAACTTAGTTTAGTCTCAGATATGAAAGTTTGACGTCAGATGAAAGTAATTTGATAATTGATCCAGAAGAACTCAATCCGAGCTCAGACTGTTCACACTGCACTCTCACAGCTTTCTGTTTTTTTTGTTTTATCACTGCTGCAGTGAGTCATACCAGTGAGGCTTTACTGGATTAAAACTACAGCTGCCACCGGCAATAATAACAATTACAGAACCTCCTCCAGTAACACTTGAGGCTGTCACCCTGTTTTTGCATCAAGACAAACGGCTGTAGTGAGGAACAAATGAACGGAGCTGAAGTGCGAGGCTGAAACGAGCCCTCCTGTAACGTCGCTGCATAAGCTGATTATTTCTGTCAGTTTACAGTTGTGTTCCTCACCAGAGCTGCAGGAGAGTGTTTCTAGTCTGCTGCTGAGAACAGAAAGCTTTGTACCTTAAATTGAGGATTTTTTGAACTAGGTTTGGTGCAGACGGACATGCTTGTTTATCTAAAAATAACCTTTCCGCTCGCTTTCAGCTTGATTATTTAGTCGTTAAGTCAGGGTTTGTGTGTGTGTGTGTGCGTGTGTGTGTGTGTGTGTGTGTGTGTGTGCTTGTGCGTATGT
>CAEMYA010000072.1:162199-174333 GCA_903131615.1 Diplodus sargus
CGTCTCTCCTCACCCGCACCTATTCCCATCTCCTGCCTCCCCCTTTTA
Organism: Diplodus sargus; assembly: GCA_903131615.1. Classification (NCBI taxonomy): domain Eukaryota; kingdom Metazoa; phylum Chordata; class Actinopteri; order Spariformes; family Sparidae; genus Diplodus; species Diplodus sargus. The sequence goes on from CAEMYA010000072.1 coordinate 162,248, forward strand.
CCCCAGTCTCCCCCCTTTCAGCTACTAACTGCGGCTTCATAACTAGTTTACTGAGTGAAGTTTACTCGGTGGCTTACTGGCTGAGTAGGTAGTTGACTGGGGGGAGAGTTAAAGGACTGGTTTGCTGACTGGTTTTAAACACTTTCACTTCAGTCCTCCTGTGACCTTTCACCTCCCACCTCTCTTTCCATTCCCTCACCTGGCTCTCTCCCCTTCACCTCCGTCAGTATCTACTGTATAATAACATTCAGCCGCGCCAAATTGGAGAACATGTAATCATGCAAACCATTGAAACGCCAGCGAAGGAATATCAGACGCTTTGGCAGCCACCTCCATTGTGTGTGTGTGTGAGTGAGTGTGTGTGTGTGTGTGTGTGTGTGTGTGTGTGTGTGTGTGTGTGTGTGTGTGTGTGTGTGTGTGTGTGTGTGCGCACTTACACACAATAATCATTCTAAATGTTTTCCCTCTCTCTCTCTCTCTCTCTCTCCCTCTCGCTCCTCGTCTTTTCCTCCGCCGGCCTCCTTCCTCTCCTTTCTCAGCTCAGGATGTCGGGGATTGAAAGTTCGCACGCGAGGCTAAGTGTGTGTGTGTATGTGTGTGTGTGTGTGTGTGTGTGTGTGTGTGTGTGTGTGTGTGTGTGAGTTGGGAAGGGAGAGTTCATTTGAAAATAAGCAGCAACTACAGCAAATTAGCCGTATTTCCCTCAGTTGTGTTGAAGCGAACTTCAGATGTCTTTCTTTCTTTCTTTCTTTCTTACTTTCTTTCTTTCAACCTGATTATTTATCCTCGTTCAAACTTCGATGTCTGTGGAAGAATACAAAACACGACAACAGGTCATCAAAGTTTTGGCCTCGAGTTCTCTGGAGTTGCAGTAATCTTCAGCAGCGTGTTCTTTAAATATTCAAAATAATTCTGAGTCTTTTCTGTAACCTCTGGTCCTTTCTTATGGAAACAATCAGCAGATTATTTCCTCAAGTAATCAAAGAATTGTTTAGTCTGCGAAATGTTAAATCAATTCTAAACTTCCAAGCCCAAGGTGATGTCTCCAGATCTGTCGCTGCCAAACGTTCTCATAATCACTTTCTCAACCATGTTTAATATTCCGACTGTGTGTATCACACGAGACGGCTTGGATGGATCTCCGTCCAGGATCTCACCAAACTCTGTGTGTTTTATTGGGCTATTTCATGACACATAAGAAAAAATACACAACAGATCAGTAAAAAGAACAGAAAACGTGCAGTACATGAGGATTGGAAAGTAAGAAAAACAATAACTTATAAGAGAAAGAAGCACACAGGAGAGTCGGTGTTCTCGCAGGATTGTTCGGGTTTGTTGTCGTGTGTCAGGTTTGTGCTGCTTCCTGAGGACCAAAACTGTCTTTGTTTTCATCAAGTTTTCAAAGAAACTGAGTGATGAACTCCAAAAAATGAACATGCAGCATTTTGGAGATTAGCTTCCTTCGTTTGGTGAGTGATCGGTATGATCCCAGTGTGTGTGTGTGTGTGTGTGTGTGTGTGTGTGTGTGTGTGTGTGTGTGTGTGTGAGAGAGAGGGTGTGGTGGGTCGTGTGCAGTATCAGTGGAGGCACCCGAGGGTGACCTGCCGTTCAGACAGAGGAATGTAAACGTTGAGACGTCTCCACCAGACTCGCCTTATCGTAGCATGCCGGAGGTCAGAGGTCGGAGCTGATGTAGGAAGAGCAGGTTCAGGGTTGGAGCAGCGTGTGTGTGTGTGTGTGTGTGTGTGTGTGTGTGTGTCATTCTGCATTTTGACAGATTTTTCCTGGAAGCGTCTGACAGCAGGATTCAGCTTCAGGCCTGCAGATAACTGACTGCACAGCCCGAAGACAGTCTATAAATAAAAAAAAAACCTGCAGTATAACACCTTTTCACATTAAAAGCACGAACAAGCAGGTCGTGTTTTACTCTGACAGTCGCTAATTGTTATTTCAGTCGCAGTCGGGACATCGGTTGTTTACCGCTTTCTGACGGCTCGACATTTGGGCGCGGCCGACAGTGAAATAGTTGTGGTAATCAAAGTGAAACTTTTAGCCGCAGAGCAGGAAGTTGCAGGAACAACAAGTGTAAAGGCGTGCAGCAAGAAAACAAAAAGAAAGATTAGTGTCACATCAGATTTCAGGGCTTTGTATTGATTGATGGCAGCGCATCAAGATGACTGACAGGCGGCAAAAGTAGGGGATACTGATCAAAAACTGGAAAGCAGAACAACGGTCATAGACAACACAGCTAGCTTAGCATTAGCCTGCAGCTGCACTACCAGACACTCGAGTGTGCATGAAAAATCAGCTGACTGATAGATGTTGGGTTTATTTTCTCTTTCAGAGATCCTGTATTGATTTGTTTGGGAAGAGGGTTCACTCTGGACACATTTGAGAAACCGAACTATGGAACAAAAGACTGGGATTTCTTGTTTAACTGCATCTTTTTAGAGGTTTTATTTGTCTCTGATCATTTTAAGTTATATCAAACCTTTTTCAGAGAGGTATCCACACACAAAAAACAGCAATTAAATTATCAAAAATGATCAAATGTCTTAGAATTGTTTTAAATCCAGTGGTCATTAATCTCCTGGTACAATGAGATGCTTACATTTCACATTTCTCAACATATCTCAAGCACAAGCAGGAAGTATTTGAAGTATGGCAGCTTATTATAGCTCCCCCTAATGGACACATAATGGCAGTTTGTGGTTTGTACTCTGTGTGAGTAAAACAAAATGTCCTTGATCAAAGGGACAGTAACATAACAGGAAACTACACATGATGCATGTTAGAAACACACAGCAAGCGGACAAACTCTCTGAATCTGACACCCGTCTCGATTTCCAAACCAGACAAGATCTTTTCTCTAAAAAAGTCCTCGACGTTCAAGTCCGAACCTGCACCGAGAGGATCAGAGAGAGGGAGAGCGAGCTAAACTGAGAGTGAAACAGAGAGAGAGAGAGAGAGTGTCGGTGATGCTGATCTCCTGTCACCCTCCCTCCTCCCTCCTCCATCCTGCAGTCCAAAGGGATGAAGAACAATGACTCCATTCAGCTCTTGGGTTTCAAAGTCGACAGAAACCGCAAAGTGCTTCGGAGTGGGTGTTGGGAGATGGAGGGACGGAGAGGGGAGGGAGGCGTGTTTGCAAGTATGATAGAAAAGAGAAATGGTGGTGGGTGGTGGAGGCGGTGGAGGGGCTGCAGCAGCCTCAAATGATTTCATGTACTGTGAGTTTTATGACGGAGGTCATCAAGTACACGGGGTGGGTTTCTGTGGTATAGAGAAGAAAAAAGATGGCTCCCCTGAGGTTGTGTTGTCAACATAACAGATCTTTAGGAAACCTTTGAGGGCTGTAACTGACAATTGTTCTCATTAATTTGGCGCTAAACGCATTTTTGCTTTAACGTATCATTATGAAGTAAATGTCGGTCGCACTATGTAATGGTTATAGAGTAATGACACCGTCAGCGTTGAGATTATCCCCCCTGGAAACCTCCGCTGAAAAATACGATTCTTTTTTACTCGCAGGTTTAAATTCTAGACTAAATGAAAAACATAAACTCTGTGTTTGTCCTGCGTTGTTTTTAGCTACTCTGATGAAAACAACAGCGCGCAGGGTGACTTTGCGAAAGTGACAGTAACGATAATACCACTTGGAAATGAGGAAGCCGACTGTGTTACATCGGTAATACGGAGCACCGACAGGTTAAACTGAATTGATGCCAAATTTCAAGTGAAGTGAAAGAGAAAGAGCAAGACGTCACCTCTCTAACAATTCTCACTGAGTCAGGGCAAAACTGGCTGCTGTATTTGTGATGTAAATAAATGTGACCTGAGGACACACCTAGTCAAACAGAAACTATGTCTTAAAGCTGATAGCGTACCAACCATGTCCCCTGCAACGCCTGTCGCTAACGTTAGCATGCCTTCAGCCAGCGCTGTGCTCACAGAGTTGAACCCTCCAGTATTAATGACATAGCATCAGCCAAGTCCATCATCATCTTTATGTAATTAATTAGTTTACCATGAGATATCTAGGCTTTCTTCACCGTCTTGGTTGATGTTATCGTACTAGTGTTAGCCAGTAAACTGTTTATGTGGAAACATAACATTCAATTCTGTTTCGACAGTTTGTTTTGACAGTTATGTCTGTTTCTCTGAAGCAATGCCGGTCATATTTGGAGCCATAAGAACTGTTGGATACCGATGCAGAATGGTATAATCAGCAAAATATACCTCAAGTATCTAAAAGTAAATGTACTCATAACTTTACCAAGAACTTAAAATCTCTTTCTCGAAAAGTTGTTGATACCATTAGTGACCCATGCAGAACCAGAAGTGCTAACCAGTAACACTTCTAACTTCATTATAGCCCCATAAAGTTATTGTCAAACTATCGGTGCATCAGGAGGGGGCAAGAGACGGCGTCGTGGCACCAAACGGAACGTTTTTTGATCTGTGTACAGTACAAATGAATCGGGGGGGGTATTTTAAGTGCCCCAGGGCTCCTCTTCATTGGACAGCCAGAGAAGAAGAAGAGAAGATGGAGGGGGTGGAGGTGGTTTTGGGGGTTTCTCCTGTTTTATGAGGGTTCTGGCAGATTAGTAGAAGTCAGCTGTTACTTGTTAAAACCTCAGCCTCGGGGTAAAGGGGTGAATGAAGTGGTTTTTACCACGTCAGAGAAGAGCCAGGAGTTCCCCAGGGCACCTACATCGGCCCACTGAATGTTTTCTTCTTTTTTTTTTTTGTCGCTTGGTTATGATAGTTTTGTTTTATCTAATTTTGTGCGACACTTTCACACTTTCTCTATTTATACCTCGCATTTCTTCTTCGTCTATCTCCTGCCTCACCCCGTCGTTCGTGATACCAAAATAGCTCATTGTTGCTGCAGTGAGACGCTGAACCACTAATCCAGATTGCCTCCAGCTATAAGTGTGTTAAATCTGAGCATGCCCGGACAGACCCCCCCCTCGCCCTCCACACACACACACACACAAACACACACACACACACACACACACACTTACAGCAAAACCACACTGAGGCAACAGTGAAACCGAAGACAACGACGCACACTCTTAAGAAATTCTTGCGCCTAGTTTTGTGTAACATACATCTTTACTCAATATTTGTGAACAACCCACACACACCACATGTTGTTTGTGTTATGTTTACGGACAACTGTTCCATATTTGCACTTTTAATCATCACCCAGCCTTTAGAAATGTGCACAAGTGTCTCATTTTGTCAACAAAGAACTCAAGCTCCGTCTTGTCAAGTATCGGTCTGGACTTTATCTAAATTTGAAGCTCCAGTCTTCGTGTGTCATCTTCCTGAGAAGTTAGATGTAAGCGTCGCCTATCATTCCTGCATTGTGATGGAATGTTTGTTTGAGGTCGGGTTACAGAAACAATGTCAAACCATGTGATTTAGAGCCTGCTGGTTTTTATTTGCAACGCTTCGCTCCACCAGGTGATTTTACTCCTCAGCACACTTTGCGATCAGGAACTAATAAGTTCCCAGCTGGAGTTTATATAAGACCACCCTGATTATAAGACTCTTTGGACTCGTTTCCACTGGCTTCTTCTTCTGTGGTAGCAGATCTAGAAATTAGATGTGAGGATTTGCTGCCTTTTTTTTTGCCATTAATGACAGTAAATGAAGAGTCTTTGGGTTTTGGACAAAAGAAGCATTTTGAAGACATGCCGTTGGGCTCTCGGAAATTGTGAGCCCTTTTTTTTACAATTTTATAGACTAAATTAATTGGTCTCCGCCTCGGCCCAGGAGCCGGCTTTATTTCAATCAAGAATAATCCAATTCTAAAAAAAACAACTGAAACCCACTGGAGCTGGTTATTTTAGGGATCTGCATGAAATTCTACCTAGTCATAGGTATCAAAAACATCCTATTTTGTTAAAGAGAGTGAGAAAAAACTCCTGGAACTGTCCCTTTATCTGGATCTGCACCAAATGTTAATGGGATTCTATAGTGGAACCTAACCTCCATCCAAGTTTTGTGGAAATCCCTGCTGATGAACCAACCATCCAACAAACCAACCAACCAACCAGCTAACCAAAAATCGAACAACTGCCCAACAAACAAAAATAACCAACCAACAAACATTTTATTGTTTGATGGATAACATGTCCTAAGATATTCAGTTCACTGTCATAAAAGAAAGAAACCAGAAAATATTCATAATTAAAAGGCTGGAAAAGGAGAATTTAGACTTTTTTTCCTTCAAAAGATTCCTCAAAACTATTAATTGGTTATGAGAATAGTTGGTGATTAATTCAAATCAGCGTCTCAGCTCACAACGGAAATCAGCAACTGTTTTTCAGCTGTTTTTCAGCAGTTGCTGGTTCCAGCTTCTGATGATGTGAGAACTTCCTGCTTTTCTTTTACATAAACAATGGTGAATTAAATATCATTGCTTTTAGCTGGTAAAAAAACAACCTTGCTCCACTAAAGCTGCTAAACATCTGTGGTTGAACTGGGAAGCTTCCAGTGGTTAAGAGCCGGAGACTGTGGCTGTCGCAGGAAGCTCCCAGGTGGGAATCTTTGCAAAGGGATTTGCTGAGAGGGAGTGGATGTGCTCAGCTAATCTCACTTGGATAAATAAACAGTGCTTGTGTGCACCTAAACGCTGCTGTAGGCCTGCAAAACAAAAGAGGATTCAGTATTTAAATTCACGAAATGTGAGAGCGCATGAAATCGATTGGCGCTGTTGTGTTTTGCCATAAATCATGTTAAACGCCGTGCAGAGCGTGCCGTGGGAGCAGTCAAACATTTGGCATGGCGCAAGGCTAAAACTCCCCGGGAGGAGGGGGGAGCAAAGGAGCATGGGATTAAAAATGAGAAGATGTCTGCTTTAACATGAAGCTGTTATTTAAACTTGCATGTTGGCACATTTCACAATGTGTGAAAGGTTCAGTGTGAGAGCAGCTAACCAGCCACATCAGGGATGCACAGTTTTAATCTATAGAAATCTCAGTGAGATTAGACATCTTTTGTTCCATCCTTTTTATTGTCCTTCCCTTTTTAACCTGTTGTTATTCCTGGAAATGTATGTAAAATGATCCTAAACGTCTATCCCGGTGGAGCCCAGAGTAAATCCAGGGCTGTTGTTGAACCATTTACAGACATGGTTTTGTGTTTATTTGAAAGGTTATAAATGATAAACTGTAAGTGCTTCTGGTGTTAAGATCAGGATTTTGAAAACACTGAGCTCTGCCTGAGACTAACAACTCATCATAGTTCTTTATTTCCTTATTTAATTAACTTTAGCCGATAAAATAGTCAAAAATACGTGTTTAGATCAAAAAACAGCCTCTTCAAAGTGCAAAAACTACATACATTTTCAAGTTCAGAGCTTTAAAAACTGATATAAACTATATATTACTGGGTCTGAACTCTCATTGGTTACATGATGCATCAATCATCTGGAGGCTGGTGTTTGAAGTACGACCAGAGGGTGGGTCACTCGTTGGCTGTTGGAGGCTCTAGGGTGGACCTATAATCATCTCTGGTGTCTTTTTTTTTTTTAGATAAAACATTGAAAAACATTCGCAATTGCAGATTTTTCCAATTTTGTCACCATTTAATTATGAAGTATTGTGTTTTGGACCAAATATGTGACTGTAAAGGATCTAGTGGAATAAGAGAAGACAGTTTGTTGTGTGTTGAGTTTGATGCACGACTGAAAAACAGCAATTGAAAAATGTCCTACTTTGGCTCTGATGCAATATGTAATCTGCTAAGTAACTAAAAGCTAAAGTTAGTGAGCACAATATATGCCTCCACAATGTTTCGGCATGGAGGTTTAAAGTAGTACATCAAAGTTGTAGTTAATGTGTAACTACTGCTTTAACTTCTGTAAAGGAAACTCAGACTCCGGTTGGTCCATAGTTGGTTCCAATGAAAGTAACAAGCACAAAGATCGACAAATCATCAAAAACACTCATGAAAGAGCCAAAAGGAGAGAGTACAGTCTGGTTAAATCCATAAAAGGACCAACGGATTCAGATAATTTGAGATTTGCTTTGCAGCCTGGTACAAAGACGAGAACATGCCAGAGGACAACCAAACCAGATGGGTTGGTTAAACACACTAAAGCACAGAGAAAGTCTTTAAATCTCCTCCCGGTGTATCTGCATCACATTTCAGAAGCTGAGAGTTTCATGCTCAAGAACTAAATCTCGATCTGTGGCAGGAAATCCAAATGCTGGAGGTATTTAGGCAACTCTAGCAACCCAAACAGAGATGCACCACGAGCCATAAAAATCTGAAGAGAACACTTAATTTGGGTTGAGAAACAGCTGGTGCAAATACCAAAATACACTAAACAGCCGAGGAGATGTTTGAAACGAGACGGGAGAAAAAGAACCAGGACTGATTTTGTTTGGCATGAGCTGTAAATCAGCAGAAGAAAACAGAAGAACTCGTGTTTATTTATGGCACTGAGGTGCCCTCTTGTGCTGATTTACACCAGCGACTCTCACACTGACTGTTTTGTTTCATGTGATTAATGGTTCTGCCAACCACTCGCAGTCCCAAAGCAGCATTTCACTTGTTTCACTCATATTGGAGGTTTGCCACCCTGCAAGCTCAGGCTGCAAGAATTCTCCTATTGATGCAAAACCAGTCAGTAAATGATGCAGAAATACAAAGTAAACACAGCTAACAGTTAAAGGTTTCAAGATAGAAGACACTCACTAGATGCTGCACAGGAGCGCACACAAACATATATTTCACGACTCAGAAATCAACTATTTGAAGAGTTTGCCTACATAATGTTGCTTTAACTGTCCACTTTAATGCCCAAGCTGCTTTAATGTTAATATTCTTTGGGTTATGGACAGTTATGAACTAAAGATGGATGTTTTTCACAATTGGTTGAATTATTAAGACCAAAAAATGAATGAATGAATCCTGGAAATAATCAGTAGATTAATCCAGTGAGCAGCAGACGGCCCAGACGCAGTGCAGGCTGCTGGTTCGGAGAGGAAAAGTTCTGAAACCAGCCGTAACACTTCAAACTGCAGTCTGATACTCATGCAAAGACAGTCACAGTGACACACACACACACAGACACACACACACACACTCAGTGCACGGAGGCTGGCTCAGCCCCGTCCTTGTTAAAAACGTCCAGGCCAAACGAGGATAACAGGCAGAGCCACAAAATTACCCGTTGGCCCCGACGTTTCCCTCGCGGACCGAGCACAGCGGGGTGTCGGCCATTTTGGAAGGCAGGGATCATGTGAAGTGGTCGACGAGGGCCTCAGACGCTGTCGGAGAGGCTCAGATCGATCTGGATCAGGCTGGTTTTTCTAATAGTTTTGTTCCTAAATGAGATGGCCGCCGATGGAAGCACGCAGCGTCTTCTCCAACAAACCCATTATAAAAAGAATTTCATGTATAATTTGGAGATACCGGATAATAACCCTCTGATTATAAGATCCGACTCCCTGGAAATGTTTTATGTAGAGCATATTTTAGTTCCTTACAGTGATTATATGTGACAAGCTCAAGTTTTTCTCTGGAATAAGATCTTTAAAAATGTCTGACGGCAAAAAAACCAAAAACTTGGGCAGTAATCGAGGATGAACTATATACTAAAATACGGACTGAAGCTGATTTTCTGCTGATAATTAAGCTTCTTTTCTTCGTCCGTCATCGCTTCTAAGCTGGTTTCCTCTCTGAATCCACCTGCTTCCTCTCTGAGAGGATATTTTAAGGTGCTCGGGGCAGTTATTTTTCTCTTTTGATAAGAGCAGCTCGATAGGTGCCAGAGGAGGAAGAGGAAGAGGAGGAAGATTTGAGTGATGGTGTTGTAAGACGACAGGAAACATCAGGCAGCTCCGCCCTGATGGAACCAGAATTTGTCGTTCCTCTTTTCTGTTTTTCTCACTTCACGATTCTCCCGTTTCACAAGATATCTCTGTAAACATAATCAGCTGTTGTTAACCTCTGTGCAGGAATTTTACAAACTGGGTGGAGAAAAGTAAAAGTTTCTTAAGTCTAGTTTTCTAGTTTCGGTTCCTGTCTGTGGTTTCTTCTTCTGTGTTTTTCTCAGAAAAGTGTGAAAGGTTAAACGAACAAGAGCTCAGAAAGTACAGAAACAAATTCAGCCAAAAGTGGCTGAGTCGTTCTGATTTTTCTTCCAGTTGGAATTTCATGGGTTTGGTTGAGGAGGCTTCTGCTTCCCAACAAAAATATCTGTTTTTTGTTGGTGCAAACATGGCAGGAAAATGTCCCGTCGCACTAGTATAAAAATATCTGGGGGGTTTAAACCAACACATAACAGCTGGTTCTGTCCCGACATCTCATCAAAAATATCCAGCCTTTTCGCCACAAACCTGGCTGGACAATATTCCGACACTTCGCTTAAAATGTCCTGATGTCTCGAAAAAAAATACCTTGTTTTCTCTTCTTCTGTGCATTTAAAAGATGTCTTCTTCTTCACTTTCAGCCACCATGAAGAAAGGCTCAAACGGCTCCAGCTGGACCAGTGAGCGGAGCCTGATGTTCGGGGGAAACGTCCCGAACGCGCTGCCTTCCTCCTCCACAAGCGGAACTCCTTCAGCCACCTCCACCTCCTCCACCCAGATGACCTCCATCGACGGAGTCAGCTTCTCTGAGGGAGAACTGCTGCTTCAGGTAACAAGTTTGTTTCATTACAGATGGTGTGACGGACAACAGACGACGCGGAGCTCTGAATAATGTTTGTCTCTGGTTTTCAGGCGCTGAACGGCTTCGTGTTGGTGGTGACGGCTGAAGGATACGTCTTCTACACATCCCCGACCATCCAGGACTTCCTCGGCTTCCACCAGGTAGAACTCGAGGCTTTTTAGCAGCTTTTTTAGGCACAGAGAATAGAAAAAACTCACAGCAAAGACAGAAAATTAAGAAAAATACATGTGTAGCTCTCGAGCAGGATGTTTTTTCTTCAGAGCAGCGTTTATCTGACACAGAAGTGATAAAATCTGTCGATACGAGGAAGAACAAGCTGTTGTGAAAATGAGCTCATTAAAATATTAGCGATTACGTAGAAAAACTGTTTGCACAACTCCAGTAAATACGGTTGGTCTGGTTTCACTTCTTCATTTCCTTTACTGATAACATTTATTGTTTTTGTTTGTGGAGGTTTTACTTCTTCTTCTGTGTTTTTCTCAGAAATGTGTGAAAGGTGACCTGAAAAATATAAATGAAAAATATCAATTTGGACCAAAAAAATGTGACCGGATCGTCCCGGTTCCACCAAACCTCTTACTTCTTCTTATTTTGGCCATTTTTTTAATTTATAATTCTGTGTTTTTATCAGAAATATATTAAAGGTGACCTGAACAACAACACAAAGCAACAAAACAAATCAACTAAATATACATTTTTGCAAAAATTGTGGCCGATTGTCGCAGGAAATTTGAGCACCTCGTTCTCGTTATTTTGACCAATTCTTATTGGTTTCTTTTAGTTAAGCTCTGAAAAACAATTAATTTGAAAATGCAGGAGCTGCGTTAACTTACAAAGTTAACTTACTAGACTAACTTACCGAGTTAACTTACCAAAAACATACAGTACGTTCTGAAAATGAGCTTTGCTTCACCGTAGAAAATCAAATAAAATCTTTGAAGCGCCTCATTTTAATTGAGGAGGGAGGATTTCTGGACGTATGATGCAGATTTTGGGTAGAGATGAAGAGAAAGCTCTCCCTCCTTCACCCTCCGTCCTCTTCTGAAGCTCTGACAGGTTTATTTATCCAAAGTTTAAAAACAACAACACGTAAAACCGAGAAAATCAGAACGGACATTTTGAGGATCGTTTTACACATCTCAGAGCGGTTCAGTAATTCATCCAGACGACGCGCTGAACGACGGACACGCTGACGGGTCAGAGGGTGAAACACGTGCGAGTCATGTGTCTGACTGCATGTGTGCGTTTTAATGTGTGTGTTTGTGTGTACGATGAGAACTGAACGGCTTTGTTGGCTGTGAACTCTTGACTTGTAAACACATCCGTTTGAACCGGGGTTAAAGATGTCGGGGAGAAAGGGGAGGGAAAAAAAAAAAACGTAGCCTGGG
>CAEMYA010000072.1:174800-213385 GCA_903131615.1 Diplodus sargus
GAAAACTTAAGAAAGAGATGTTACTTCTCGGCTTAATTTCTCCTCGCCAACCTCTCGTGCTCACAAATCCTGACTTCAGGGTTGCTTTGAGCTCAACAAAGCCTGCTGAAGCCATTTTTCATCGCCGTTGACAAAGGAGGGTTTGTTTGTCGACGGTTGAGTAAGAGGTGCGGCTCTCTCAGCACCTCGCTCCTTCAGCACAACGGCGTCTCTGTGTTTTCAGCGCCGTTCATCCACTTGTTCTCACCGCGTGTGAGCGCCAGTGTGTTTACGCTTGCATCATCGGGTTTCTGAACGCAGCTCGCCAGAACAAACAGCGGAGGAGCCGCAGCTCGCCAACAAGACGCTGGAACGAGGGCTGAGCTGGAGGAGAGCCAGAGTTCCAACCAACACATAAAATGTATTATTTAATATTGGATAAGAGCTGAGTTTAAAGCACACACAACCTAAAACTAGTGCTGAAAGACCAGGATGTAGATACAAGGATACACTTTTTGCTGATTTTGCTAGGATGTGATTCAATTCAGGGTCTTGAGATGATAAATTCTGCTAAAATGAGGCCAGAATTAAAGTTTTATACGGTCAAAAAACCAACATCATCATCTGACACATGTCTGCTGAAGTTAGCATGCTAATCAGTTAGCCCCGGCTCGTCCTGTCTCCTGATACCGCTTTAGAAATTCTGGCAAAAAATGTGACCGGATCGACGTTTACTTCCAAAAATGTTACGTCTTCTTATTTTGACCACTTTTTAAATACGTTTTCTTGCGAAGGATTTTTGTTTCTTCTTCTGTGTTTTTCTCAAAAATATGTAAAAAGGTGACATGAAAAACAACTCAAATCAATTAAATTTAAATTTGCCAACTCAAAAGCCACAAAAATAAGATGTAATCGACTACAGAATAAATATTTTGTCAGTGCTTTCTTTGGTTTAGTTTCTACTCTTTGTATCCTGTTAATTTACAGTAATTTGCAGTTTAGTTGAAGTAAGACAGAGACGTGATGGTTTGTTTGTCCGTCCTCAGTCGGACGTCGTCCATCAGAGCGTGTTCGAGTTGATCCACACAGACGACCGCGCTCTGTTCAGACGGCAGCTCCACTTCGCTCTCAACCCCAACGGAGGCCAGCAAGATGGCGACGCAATGAGTCCCAGTAAGTCCAGTTGAACCTGAAACCTGTGGATAAAAACCTGGTGTGGCATCTTAAAGAAGAAGAACATAAGTAATCGATTGGTTCTTTTCCTGCAGGTGAGCAGAACTCAGCGGAGATCAGCAGCAACGTGATCACCTACGACCCAAAAGCCATCCCTCCGGAGAACTCGGCCTTCCTGGAGAGAAACTTCTGCTGCCGCTTCCGCTGCCTGCTCGACAACTCGTCCGGCTTCCTGGTAAAGCTCACAGATCATCTGCGTTTGAAGCCGTGATGTTTTAAAGATGATGTCTAATCCGTCCTCCCGTGTTCGTCTCCAGGCCCTGAATTTCCGCGGCCGCCTGAAGCTGGTCCACGGTCAGAACCGGGTGTCCGAGGACGGGACGCTGATCCCACCGCAGCTCGCTCTATTCGCCATCGCCACGCCGATGCAGCCGCCGTCCATCCTGGAGATCCGCAACAAGACGCTGTTGTTCCAGTCCAAACACAAGCTGGACTTCACTCCCATGGGCATCGACACCAGGTGGATGATCGTCTTCTACAGATTAAGATGTTTCTGTCTTCTCAGAATTGAATTTGAAACCTGATTTTATCTTCTGCTCCACAGAGGGAAGGTGGTTCTGGGTTACAATGAAGTCGAGCTCTGCATGAAAGGTTCAGGCTACAACTTCATCCACGCAGCAGACATGATGTACTGCGCCGAAAACCACGTCAGAAGTAAGTGGAGTGTTATTTATTTTTTATAAGCTCAAATATTTGCTCATTACAGCTCATTAAATGTGAGGGTTTGAACATGTTCTGATGAATATATGTGACTCTTTCGTCTCTCCAGTGATAAAAACAGGAGAAAGTGGTTTCACCTACTTCAGGCTGCTCAGTAAAACCAGGACCTGGATCTGGGTCCAGGCCAACGCCAGGCTGGTCTTCAAGGGAGGGAAGCCGGACTTCATCGTGGCCCGGCAGAAAGCTCTCACGTAGGTTAACAACCGGAATAAAGAATACTGGAACTGTTACACGACTCCCACTACACAGGGCGAGATCACCACCTTCTGGTAGCTTCTTTTATCAAAAAGTGTGAAAAGTTTGCATCAGTTAAGGTGTTTTATTCATTAGATTAGGCTCTTAGTTGCTCAATGATAAAATAATCAATGATTAATTTGAATTTGACTTGTAGCCTGAATAATCAAAGAGATTCTATTGTTTAATTATCAGTAACATTTTACTTAAACTCCAGAAATGTAGTGTTTGAACAGACTATGGTAACTTAATAAAAGGTCTAAAACACACAACAATGTAGTTTAAAAAATTGAATTAATTGATTAATGATTAATCAGCTGTTTGTTTCAGTTTGACGTAACGCTTCTGAGCGACTCACTCTAGTTTGTGTCCGTCACAGGAATGAAGAAGGCCTGGAACAGCTGCGCCTCCGTCGGCAGCAGCTGCCGTTCAGCTTCACCACCGGAGAGGCGCTGCTGTACGACATCATCCCCACCATCGACCCCAACCCGCCGCCATGCTCCGCCCCCAAGCAGAGGAAGCTGGACAGCAACTCCATCAGCCCAAACTCCCTCCTGGGCTGCATGCTGAACCAGGACCAGTCCATCTACTGTGAACAAGACAGTGCCAACAACCTCAACTCGCTCAACGACGTCGTCTTCCAGGACACCCACTCCACCGTCAGCGTGCCCGGAGATATCTGGCTGGAGACCACGCCCAAACCTGTGGGAAGCCTGGTGAAGTCCGAGGCCACAGTTCAGGACATGATGGATACCCTGCAGCAGATCCTCGGGGACAACGACCTCAGCGAGGCCCTGGATGTGGAGCCGGATGAGCTGAAGAGCTGGGAGAGCACCCTGCTGAAGATGAGCACCAACAGCTGCGAGATGAACGAAGACCTGAACGATATTCTCAACAACGACATCCTGGCGTACGTAGAGGAGCAGCTCCAGAGGGAAGGCGGGCTCAAGTTGCCGGATCAGCTGGATGATATCCCGCCATGCCTCTCCACGTTGGACCTGCAGAACCAGAATCTTGACCAGTGTGAAGAGCAGGACTTTGGCTGGCCTCTGGAGCCACAGATACCAAACGGAGGGGACATGATCACCCGGCAACCGAATCCAATCATGGGGATGATGAAACTGACCCACATGGATCTTCCCCAGATGGGTTCTTCTGGTCTCAACGGTCCGACCCTTCAGCAGATCACCTCCCAACAAACTCCTGATGGACTTGGACAGGGCTCCATCGGCGCTCCAGTTTCCTTCAACCCCTCCTTTGTGGACTCTAGCGCTCAGAACCAGCTGAGAACCTTACAGGTCAACGCCAAGGAGAACAACCTCGGAGCGTTCTCGCTCAGGCAAACCAATCAGATCCACCCGAACCAAATGGCTCAGAACCAGCTCCAGATGAGGACGCCCAGCCTTCAGATTGGCCTGCAGGACCAAACCGCCAATCCCGTCTTCAACTTTCAGGGCAACCAGTGGAACTCCTCAGTCCCAAACCAAGCCTTTGTCGAAACATATACCCAAAATATTTCAAACAAACCCGCCTTCACTGCAGATCCTCCTTCGACCGGCCGCCTGCAGGGACACTTTTCACTTCAGACTCAAAACAGCGAGAATCAGAGCCTGTCATGGCCGCTGGACCAGCAGCAGCAGCAGCAGCCGCTGATCCCCAGTGGACACCAAATGAGTGCCTGCCTCAACCAAATGTCAGGGTTCCAGAGGAATCCCGTTCCTGGTGTCGTCGCTGCCCAGAACGCCATCAACGGCAGGCCGATGTTCAGGCCTCCAGAGACTTCAAACGTATCGTTTCCTATCCAGCAGAACATGGCGCCCTCGAGCAGCTGCATGTTCAGAAACGGCCCGCCTTCTGTGCCTGTAAATGGCGTGCACCCCATTCAGAGACTAAACCCCGCCAACAACCAGATTCCCTCCAAGCCTTCCTGCTTGTATCAGAGTCTTCCTGGAGGCGGATCCGTGCTGGGGAGGACGGTCATCCCGGACCCTGATGAGGCGCCGCTGTCCTGCCAAATGAGCGCCGGTCTCGACCCGGACAGCCTGTTGGTACAACAGCAGTTCATAAACTTCAGTGAACAGACACAGGTAAACACCACGTTAGAGAACTCAGAGATTCTAGATAATGATCGACCTTACGAGCGTCCACAATCCACTTCAAGACGAATCGTAGAGATCCTGGTATAGTTGAGTCATAGAGGCCTTAGACGTATCTTATATCATGGATGTTGTGAGTTAAGTTGCCATCTTTACACCTGGCTGGAGACTCCACATTCATCCTGTTTAAACCTGTTACACAATAAACAAAAGCATAGATGAACAAATGAGTCTTTGTAAAGTCAGACCTAACCAGCATCTTCTCTCCTTTCACAGGTCAACAGCCGTCCAGTTGTCGGGAACGGAGGTTTCCCCTTCTCGTCCTCGCTGCCCAATGGGAACGCCTACTACTCAGAGAACAAATAGGAATCCGCTGCTGTGATCTGCGACGTCAGAGGATCCAAACCCGAACTGCTTAAGACTCCTGTCTCTAAATGTCAAAGAGGAGTAGACTGAAGAACAGAAATGTGCCCGACGAGGAAAACAGGACGCCTCTCCTTCTCGTCTTTCTTTCGATTCGGCAATGAAAACTTTTGTAGTTCACGTGTTCGGTTCAGGCCGGCTGGAAGAGAAGAAGAAGAAGAAGAAGATCAGTTTGGAGTTTGTGTTTCCCGCAGGGGGAATCTCGTCTTTGTAGCTGGTTGGATCGTACCAAAAGAAAAGAAAAAAAACAAAGAAGAAAGAAAACGGATGACCGGCATCAGTGGACTGTTTTTGATTTGAGACAACACAAGTAAGTCTCGCAAACCATTTTCAGGTTTGTTTGTTTTTCCACCACATCGATGGATGAAAGTTTGCAGCATTGTCCTCTTTCTCTCGTGATTGCATACAAATGATCAGAAAAGTCTTTTAAAGACTCCAGAGTGTCTTTTGTTTGTCATCTGGGAATATTTAGATGTCTGGGAATCAAAAGAAACTCCAGAAAGAGAAGTGTAGAAGAGTTTGAGGGGGTCTTTTCTCTTGTAAAACCCTGAATCTTACCCTGATGTGGCTTGTCCAAGTACAGTTTCTGGTTCAGTACTGCCCCCTTTGGGCCGGAGGACACAACAACACCCACTGCAGCTGCATTCGGTGAGAGCGGCAGTGATTGTGGTTGTTTTTCTCCCTCTGGTCACAAGAAATGATCCCATTCATGCTGGAAACTCTAGTCAGTGTGAAAGTGGAAGTTGGGCCTCTTCTTCTTCTTCTTCTTCTCCTTCTTCTTCTTCTCCTTCTCCTCCTTCTTCTTCTTCTTCTTCTTTGTTTTACAAGAGAAAAGACGTGAAGGGTGACGACTAAAAGCCTCCGTGAAAGTGAACAGAAAGAAGCTCCTGTTGATCCTCTGCCGTCTGCGGCGCACAAACACAAGACTTCCTCCCTGAAAATCAGTTTGAATTGTGAGCGCTCAGAAGGATAAAATGTCGACCTGTTTTGTTTTATTTTGTGCTGTTTTTTGTCCTTTTGATTAAGTTCATTTCAACTCTTTACTGTTCCCAGTGAGGGAGATTATTTGCTTTGCAGACAGGGTATAAAAATAAAACCACGCACAACAACAACGTCACGACATCATCCTGCGAACAGGCGATCTTTAGGGTTTAAACACGAGATGATTCTGTGAAAACAGCTGCTCGCTTGTGCCTCTTTTTATGTATTTGAAACGCATTCAGCCCGAGCTTCTTCTATCATTGAGCCAGTTTTTCTTTTCTTTGATATTTCTGTGTTTTCCTGTTGTGCCTTAAACTGACAGCACTGTTTGAGACTTTAAAGGGACAGTCTGTCAACACTTTAAAACATTTCCACCGGAATTAAAAAAAAGATAGAACCAAAGTTAAACTTCAACAAGCCAACTGTTTTGCACTATTCCTTTAAAGTTTGCCAAAGCATAGCGAAGAGAAAAACGATCCACAGATCTGTTTCTGAGCTTTATCACAAAAAGAGATTCCGATAGCAACAAAATTTGCACAAATTAAGATGATTTTAGTGATTTTAGACGGACTGGACCCTGCAGACTTTTCATTAGAGCAGAATAGACCCAGTGAGAGTGAAAGCTTTACGGGAGGATCAGGTCCACCGAGTCCTTGTCGAGGGTTTCTGACCTTTTCTTTGAGCCTTTTCTGGTCGCTGCCTTCACATCGGATTAAATTAAACAGAGTAATTAACGGCCAGGATGTTCAGTCGTCAGTTTTCGACCCTCTCCCTTGTGTTTCCCACCTCAGATCTCCGTCCTCTTTCCTCTTTTCTCTCTTTGTGGTTTAATTTATCGACGTTCTCGCTCGGACCGTCCGGCAGCGAAACACAGAAGTAAAAAACGGTTTAAAGGCAGCTATTGTATATTTTTAAAAACGAGGGGGGGGGAATAAAAGGAAAAAGAACACGAGTTAAACTTCAAGTGCCTTCGAATTGACCTCTTTGTTGATTGTCTGTTGATCTCAGCACTTAGATTGAAAAAGAAAAAGAAAGAAAGCCTCCAACGTGCGTCGCTTCATCAGTACTGAGCCACGGAAGCTGAAGTTCTGTGCAGAATACTTACAGCTTCCTCTGTGACGTGAAAACTTGAACATTTTTGACTTCAATACCAAAAAAAAGAAACAAGTCATGAAGCCATCTGTGATGCTTTATTAACGAGGATACCAAAGGGACAAGACGGAAACACACATCCACGCTTTCTGTCGACTGTCTGATGATTCTGATAGGAAACGGACCAGAACGATTGTAGTCGTGGGTTCACAAACTGTGAAGATGCGTTTATATTCACAAACGGTGCTGCGTTCACGTCACGTGGGAGTCGTTACGAGTTCCCAAGAAATGAAACAGAGACGATTTAAGGTCAACACGCTTTCATGGATTTAAAATATGTCAATAAACACAGAAGAAGAAAAGAGAGAAGGGAACAAGTCAACAAACATTAAATCATCGGCCTCTCTGACCCTCAGCTGTGCACAAATTACAGACGAGGAAACTTATTTTTAAAAAACAAAACATGAAATCGTCAGTCATCTTTTCAAAATCCAGATATTTTTTTAAACCACAGCTGTGGTGAAAGAACAACAGAGTAAAGACAGATGTACTCCAACAAACTACAATCAGGAAACAAGCTAGAAGTTTCTGAATTTACGAGGTGCACTTGAATGCACCGTGAAGTGGGAAAAATGGCGCCTTCCATCTGCTTCAAGTCTTGTGTGTTTACAGGAGTGTGTAGTTTGGGACAAACCATGTGACGTGAACGTTAGCAACAACCTGCCCCTTTCTCTAAGAGTCGTTGAGGGGCATTCTGGGTAATGTAGTGAACCACTAACTGCAGTAGAAACAAAGGCAGGTTGAGTTGCGACTGCTTTGGCTCAGTTTTTCTTAAACGTGCGGAAAATCTTAGTTTAAGGCTCATAAAAATATGTCTTTCTTTAATATGGGTTGAAAGAAAAATTGTAGTTTGTTTACCAAATGTTCTCTATTACTGAGTAACGTAAATATTACAGTAAATGTACATATTTAAAGGACAAACTGATGATTGTTTCTAAACAATCCATGAAAGCTGAGCCAAAAGCTTTAGTCTCCCCAGATTTCTCCCCTCTGCACATCACCGTCGACGTCTTTCGTGAACTTGAACTTGAGTTTCGCATTAAAAAAGAACATTGTTGACAACGTTATGAGGTGCTATGACAAAAATCACCGCATGTGCCTTGACAGCAGAGTCACCCAAAAAATCTGAATTAGACCAAAAATCATCACAGATGGATCCAATCAGTACAAAATGAAGCGTTGTCGAGTGCTTTCATCGAAATATCATAAAGAAATATAAATATATATCTTGTTGCTCGCTTCTAGATTTAAACAAAAAAAAGCTTTGTACTTATTATACTTTTATTTTTCAAACCCTGGAGGCCAAGGCTCCACATTGCAGTATCTTTGTGTACCTGTATATAAATATATATATTTGTTGTTGTTTTTTTCAAATATTGACCTATATTGTGTATTATTGCCTTAATCTGACTCACACCTTTCATCATTTTTTTGTACATTTTCTGCACAGCATAAACATATGTAACCTCTTATAATGATGTTTTCTTTTTGTAACTCTTCAACTTATTATATTTTGTGGATTTGCCTTCAATATTTTGCCTTTTATCAGCGTATTGAGTGTTTGATCTTGTCATGCTGACCGTATTAAAGGTGATTTGATCACACAACGTTACTGCTCATCTCTTTGTGGGTATTTTTACTACTCAAATGTCGATACATTTAAAGGAAAGAGGTAAAAGAAATTGGTTTAAATAATTTTTTTGTCCTTTAAATTGTAGTTCTGATGACTGTGATGCTCTCCAGTGTCCACTAGAGGACACCGTAGCTCCAAGTGTAACTGCTCTTTAGTACATCTGCTCCTGTTTCACAATCTGCTCCCAGTTAAGCCTTTAATGGTTTCTCTGCAGGAACAAACTGGGCCAGAAGGGATCAAACACAGTCTAATATTATCTTACTGTGTCACAAAGCAAGAACAATGTCCACAAAGCGGCAGGAAAACATATGTATGTGTGTCAGAATGTCCAAACCAGAGCTGACGCTTAACATTGTTAGATAGAAAACAGTAATATGTTCGACAATATACGATATTCACAGCCTTCACTTCAGGAACGCTCGCATCTTCAAGGACTGCTTAATAAATACAAATATAGTAAAGTAAAAAGTGTAATGTGGCATAATACGTAAAAGAAAGTATAATATTTTCCCCTGAAATTAATTGTTTTGAGATGAAGCTATTTGGCTATCATGATAACTAAGCAAGCAAGCTAACATCAGCCACATTTATAGAAATTAAAGATGAATTCCTCAACAAACAGCTCAGCTTGTAAAGCAGTAAAGCTAGCTAACATTAGCCATATTTATAGCTAACATTTGCCACATGTATCAAAATTAAAGATAAATCATGTCAACAAACGTAGCTGAATTTATTGATATAAAGTTAGCTAAATAAAAATAGCTAACATAAGCAACATAACCCAAACATTGGCCACACCTCTCGAAAATGAATCACATCACAGCTCAGTTTGTCAATAAAGTTAGCCAAGTAAATCAAGCTAACATTACATCGACAAACTTATCTATACAAAGTTGCATTTATAGAAATTAAACATTAATCATGTTAGCAAACATAGCTCAGTACACAGTTAGCTTGGTTAAGCTAGCTTTATTTTTTATCTTTAGATGATAACATTTTTTAAAGCTACATGCTTATTGATAAAATGAAGTTAGCTTCTCTAAACTACTGTATAAATCGATATCTTGGGCTCTTCTACAAAATGACAACTCGTTAAATGTTGATAGAACATCATAATTAATATAAAACACGTCAGTTAAACATGTTTGTTAACGATGAATATCCGCACATTTGAAATTTTCGACCGTTTTTTCTCATTTTCTAAAAGTCGACCGTTATTTTTCCCTACGTCACCTTTGACCCGCCGCGCGCTCCCGACGTCCAATCAGTGCTGGCGGAGGAAGGAGAGGGAGCGCGCGCAGGTTGTGGAGGAGGGAGGACGCAGGAGAGGACGCAGGAGAGGAGGACGGAGGACGGAGGAGGAGAATCTAACTTTAACGCGGCTCCATGTTGATATTCCGGGTCTGAGCTCCAGGATGTGAACTTTGAACGGAGGTTTGTTTTGTTTTTTTAAACGTCAGCGGGATTCGAGCCGGCGGCAGCGGGACGACACGGACGAGACGACCGGAGAGAAACTGCGCTAACCGTCCCCGGTACACTTCTTCACCCGGGAGCTGTCATGTCATCTGATTCACACCGAGTTTACCGTTAAATGATCGATCCGCGGTCGTGTTACCCGTGTTATCTCCTCTGTGAACGGACATGTTGGATTAACTCGGCTGTTTGGTGTTCAACGCGAGTTTGAAGCGTTTCTGTCGCACATGAGACCAGAACACATGAATCTGGTCCTGCAGGAGCGACCGGCGTCTGTCCCACAGCTTCTACTGGACTCTACTGGTCCCCTCTGGACTCTACTGGACTCTGCTGGTCCCCTCTGGACTCTACCGGACTCTACCGGAGCCTCCATCAGTTAAAGTTTATGGCTCCGCTGTGATTAAATCCACATTATCACCATGTATGCGGGACGGAAGAGGAGAAAACCTGCTCAGAAAGGGTGAGTCTGATTTATTAATGTGATTTAAAGACAAACTTCATGTTTTTTATCCTCTGCTGACATTTATTCTGTTTATCCGAGACACACTTCACTGTTTCTGACCACTTAGTGCCGACTGACATAATTAAAATGTCAAAACACTGAAATCCCAGCAGCAAGTATGGAAGCGCAAAAGTGACGTATTTGTACATAATGGAGCCAAATCTTCATTTAAAATGAAATATTAACATTGATTGTTACATGATAATCTACCCTAAGCATCTCTCCCGCATTATGTCCTGTAAAAATAATAAAAATGTAAATAATAATGATAATATCAACACATATCCAATAATATGGAAGACCTGACGTGCTATTTGTATACAACGGACCCAAAATTGATATTTAAAATGAAATATTAAAACTAATTATTAAATTATAACCTATCCTAAGCATCTTTTCAGCATTATGTTTTATTAAAAAAAAAAGAATGAAAAAAAGAATAAATAATAATAATAATGCCACATGTGCATTCTATGGAGGCCCTAACGTGCTATTTTCAAATAATGGTCACGAAATTGACATTTCAAATGAAATATTAACATTATTTTTTAAATAATAATCAACCTCAAGCATCTTTTCTACATTATGTTCTGTCAGAAAGATTCAAACTCAAAATAATGATGACAATATCAGCACATATCCATTAATATAGAAGAACATGTTTTTTTTAAATCATGGACATGAAATCAACATTAAAATTAAATATTAACACTAATAATGAAATTGTAACCTTCCTCCTCCATCTTTCCTGTACTGTATTCTGTAAAAACGTTTGATAAATAATGATTATAATCATATCAGCGCATATTAATTCATATGAAAGCAGTAACTTGCTGTTTTAAATAATGGGCCCAATTGTGTATTCATTATGATTCAATATTTATAATCTGGGGTAGATGATGATTTGATAATTATATTTATCATTTTCTTTTTAAGATTAATAAATTAAAACCTGTCCAAGGTTGTAATTATTAAATTATAATCTGCCTCAAGCACCTTTTTACAGTAAAAAATAATAAACATCAGCACATAATAGACATTTAAAATAAAAACTCTCACTAAAACTTAACTAATAAATACGTGACATAATAGGGAAAATATGCTTAAGATTATAAGGTTATAAATGAATAATTATGGGTTATAATAATTTAACTATCATTACATGTATAATTTAGTAATTGTAACCTGGAGTAGGTTATAATTTAATAATTAGAATTTTTGATTTTCTCCCATATTATGATAAAAACGTACCTCAGATTATAAATATCAAATAAGAACCTTTTCCTTATTTTGTTACTTTTTCTGCATTATGTTCTGTAAAAAAAATACATGGATTAGAAAATACTTTTCATATCAGTTTAGACAATAACATTCGTTGTTAACCTGTAAAATATTCTGCCTCTATTACAAACAGATGTTAGTCTAATATCGTAATCGGCCCTGAGATCAAGAAATATGTTGCAATTCCCAGTTAACACTCTGTGACAAAAATGTAAAATAATATGGTACAAGTTGAGTTTGTTTGTGAGATGTGGTTAAAATAAAACATCTCAATTATTCTGATATTTTGCCCAAAAAAATAACATTTCCAGTCACATTTTAGGTTTTTAAAGTATCATCTCTTCTTTCTCACTTCCACGTGTTTAAACTGATACGATATCAACATTCGATTGTATTTCAAATACAGAAGGTGTTTTTTATCATGACATGCCTGATATCATGACAACATTATTTGTTTCTGTTTCATATTATTATAAACTAAATAGTTAGATAATAAAGCCCGACTGATACTCGATGTTTGGAGCTGATATTAGGACGAAAACAAAAAACAATGAACTTTATTGATGCACTAAAACAGTAAACTGAACTGGGAATTTAATAAATATAATCCACCTAAAGCATTGTGTTTCTTTGTTGTATTGGTGCATATCAGACAACATGTCAAGTTTTCTGTGTTGACATATATTTAATGATAACATCCGCTTCAATAGAGCTTCAACTGTTAATAGATTAGTCCTCAACTGATAAATTAATCGCCAATGAATCATCATAATTACCGATTCTCTGATTCCAGCTTGTTATATGTGAACACTTCCTGTTTCCTCGGTGACGGTAAACTGAATATATTAGTCGTCTTTATCAATAGTTTTCACCAGAGAACTAATTTAATAATCGAGGAGATAATCAGCAGATTGATCAACAATGAAATGAACAGTTAGTTGCAGCTCTTGTTCGATTGATCCACTCGTCATTTAATAATTCAACAAGTTTCCAGTTAAATTCTGTAGATTTTTAAACCCTCAAACAACATTATGAATGGGCGGTTGTTATATATGTTCATTAATGAGTTATTCTTATATTTTTAGACATTTTATACACCAATAATCACAGGAAAATAATCAACCTTAAAGTCAGCTGACGTAATAGTTTATATTCATGAGGCTTCATGCAAATGAACTAAACTGTGTGGAGTCCTTTCAACATTAACTCTTCTTTAACATCCAGAGTGAAACCGGCGCCGACCGAAGCCGCCAAGTCCAACCCGTCCAAACGGCACCGCGACCGTCTGAACTCGGAGCTGGACCGGCTCGCCAGCCTGCTGCCTTTCCCCGAAGACGTCATCTCCAGCCTGGACAAGCTGTCCATCCTGAGGCTCAGCGTCAGCTTCCTGCGCACCAAGAGCTTCTTCTCCGGTAGGACAACACCAGAACACTGACTCTGGACCAGTTAAACACCAGAACTCTGACTCTGGACCAGTTAAACACCAGAACTCTGACTCTGGGCCAGTTAAACACCAGAACTCTGACTCTGGACCAGTTAAACACCAGAACACTGACTCTGGACCAGTTAAACACCAAAACTCTGACTCTGGACCAGTTAAACACCAGAACACTGACTCTGGACCAGTTAAACACCAGAACACTGACTCTGGACCAGTTAAACCCCAGAACTCTGACTCTGGACCAGTTAAACACCAGAACTCTGACTCTGGA
The DNA here is from genome assembly GCA_903131615.1 of Diplodus sargus. Lineage (NCBI taxonomy): Eukaryota > Metazoa > Chordata > Actinopteri > Spariformes > Sparidae > Diplodus > Diplodus sargus. The sequence goes on from CAEMYA010000072.1 coordinate 188,220, forward strand.
CCAGTTAAACACCAGAACTCTGACTCTGGACCAGTTAAACACCAGCACACTGACTCTGGACCAGTTAAACACCAGAACTCTGACTCTGGACCAGTTAAACCCCAGAACTCTGACTCTGGACCAGTTAAACCCCAGATATAATGATTAAGAAATGATTAAATGTTGAGTTCAGTTTGACGGCGTTCTTTCTTTGCAGGTTGAGTTGGCCTTCATATTTGGTAGCAGGTAGTCCTTCCTTGGCTTCCTTGTTCCCCACATGTTACAGGTATCGACTGCACCTTTAGGACCGTCCCCCTCCACACATTCACCACCCATCCCTCCCCCTCTCACACACATTGGCCTGCCACCTGCCATTCCAGGTTCCAGGTTCTTTGATTCGGCCCTTCCACGTAAAAGAAAGAAAAAAAATTCACTGGTCGCACGTGTGCAACTAAATGTAAGATTTAGTCACTGTCTCAGATTTTGGGCGATTGTTGGAACTGAGACAAAAAGACAGAAGTGCAGCAGCTAAATGTCAGCGAGCCGTCTGCAGACAGCTCCTCGCCCTTTTCGCTCACCGCCTACAAAACGCTGAAATAACTTTTCACACCTCGCGGAGGACCTGAGGACAAACACTGACACAGAGTTCACACAGAGTTTATCTCGGAACCAGTCGGCAACAAAACACAGAGCAAGATCGCAAATCCTGAGAGGCCAGATGTCTGTGAGGATGGAGGGTGGAGGGTGGAGGATGTGTTTTAAGGAATGGTTGGTGGGTTGTGTTGGGCTGAGAGGTCGTGACCTTTGTGTCTGGGCTCTCTGAGATCCAGGCTCTGTTAAGAAGCGCTAAAGTGCAGAGGATTGGCTTCTTTGTCGAGGAGTTAGCAGGCTTACAGGCATAGCAGATGGTTTTTGGGATGTAGCTGTGTGTGTGTGTCAGATAAATCTGTCCAAGAAAAACAAACAGAACTGTTACAGAACCTCACAGAACTTGTGGAACATCTAATCAAGCTCATGCACCAGCTTCAGAGGGGTCGAGTGCTAACACTTTTAGCTCAGCAGCTACAGGGAAGATTTCAGTTTGAACGACGTCTTTTCAAATCCATTTGGGATCTCGGGGCTTCTGGAGGCTCGGAACTAAATTGAGGATGTGGACGAGGCTGTGGAGGTCCTCCAGCTGATGGTTGGGACATGTTCCCCAAATTTAATGGTTAAAAATAGCTTCATGCTGAGTTAAACCAGTCAGGATGTTGTGCTTCAGGTGCAGAAATGTGACGGTTTGCATCTCAAAGCTGATAAAGCCGAAAAATTGATGTCAGTATCACCTGAGTTACATGTTTTATGACCTGCTGGAGGTCTCAGGTGTTTTCTCACAATATGAAACCGCCTGTTAGTTAAAGTCACATGTGTCTCCCACCGAGCTATCTGAGGTTCAACTACACCAGCCTGAATGTGTGGAGCTTTACCCTGTGACTGAAACACCTCCCTGTCACATCCCTGAACAACCGGGCCGCTCCTCCACCAGAGTGCAGGAACCATCCTAATGTCTTCATACAACCTCAACCTATTGTAGGTCAGCTCCTCTCGCCCGTGGCCATGAGACGACCCTCGTCCTGCACACAGTAATGTAATGTAGGTCTGAGAGGAGGAGGAGGAGATGAAAGCCTCGGAGAATAAAAACACGCCGGGATAATCCACTCACGGCCGCTTTACAGACCGTTTGAAGAAGGAAGGGGGGAGACGGGAGCCCACTGTTCAACTTTTGACTCCTGCAGCCTGAAAGAAACCTCTGGTTTTATTCTCGCCCGACGTGTTTTTGACTGGTTTAATTACAGCTCGTCTACGTCTGCAGCGCTGTCAACAAACAGAGGAGTTAGCTGAGGTGTAGCCAGATATAGACAGACGGCTGTTAGTACAGTTTTTACATTTTTTGGGTAATTTGTTGATTTAAAGAATCTCATAAGCTCATCACTTTAATTTAGAACCAATAAAGTCCATCGTTGGGTTGGATCTCTTTGCTCAGACGGCGCTCTGGTGTTTGGGTTTCCTGCCGGGCCTGAGCAGCGCCCATTTGTATTTAATGTGTTTTCACAATGGGTTTTTAAACTAAAGAAGCTGTCTGTTTCTCTGAGCCACAGGCTTTGTGGACAGTTAACCACGTCAGTTATCAGCAGTCAAGTAAGGAAGGAGGACGAAGGAGAAGCAGATTTATTTTTTGTGGAGGATCAGACGTCACAAACAATCAGACAAACCTGACTCACAAACTTTATTCATGCAGCGATTCATCATTGTAGTTTCAACACGACAAATTCCTGATACACTGCGGTCACGCTGGTGTCACTCCGAGTGTGTGTGTGTGTGTGTGTGTGTCCACATCTGTCCACATGTGAAGCCATCTGCCTGCTGCTCAGAGCAGATTAGTGGTCACTTCTGTAATACGACAGCGACGCTGTGGTCTCTATTATTTTCTACCTCTGTCACATGCTGAGTCCTCGCTGGTTGAATCCGTGGAGACAACTTGGATTTTGCTACACTGTCATTCACATTACAAGTGTTTTAGTTGCAATAATGTGCAGTTTAAAGGCGAAACATGTACTCAGTAACTGCTGCTTGGTTGGTTGGTTTTTTGTTGGTTGGTTGGTTTTTGGTTTGTTGGATGGTTTTTGGTTGGATGGTTTTTGTTGGTTGGATGGTTTTTGGTTTGTTGGATGGTTTTTGGTTTGTTGGATGGTTTTTTATTGGTTGGTTGGGACTCAAAGAAATTACATCACAATCAGCAAAAAAACAACGTAGGCACTGTTGGTTGATCTGTTTCTTTAACTCTAAATCTTTAGATAATTCAGGCAGTAAAACAATATTCTATCCCTCCTGGAATATAGACAGACACAGTTTGTGTTGGTGGTCCGTTGTGAATCTTTAACACAAACCTCTGTAAGCCAAGCAGCCACAAACACGTTGTTAGTTTGCAGATCGAGCTCTCTGTTGTTGATGTTGTCACGTGGGAGATTTTCCCCTCTCGACGACCCCGGCGCCGCTGCACCCGTTTGAACTTTTGAAAACGTATTTCGGTTGTGGGGATGAGATGCCGGATTAGACGGGTCATTGTTTGTGTCCTCGTCCCTCCAAACCGAGCAGGCTGCAGCGGACGCTTTAATCTGCGGGTGGTAGTTCGCAAAAATCGATGGAAAACAGCCAGAACGGACCAACAACAGATATAATATCATTAACATTTGTTTTACTGAAAACAAATCTTCTGTCTTTAGTCCTGAAACAATAAGTCGATTGAGGGCGAATTAGTGGACACAGTTGCTGTTCTGTCGCCCCCTCCTGTGATCTGCTGATGTATGGAGCTTCCTTTATGTGAGTCAGCCAACTGAGCAGCGTCTGTTGTGATGTTTTTATCGGCTGTTGGTGTCCTCGTCGCCCTCCGTTGTGCCAACAGATGTCTCCTCCTCCTCCTCCCGGTCGCCTCGGGGTGTTTTTTCTTGCCGCCGGCTCTCGTTGGTGACGTCAGGGCACCTAAAAACCCCCTCCACCCCTTCCAGCTCTCAATTATTGATAGTCGACATGCTTTCCCTGCTCTTTCTCTTGGCCCTGTGAGCTTCCACTACACTGAGCGCTGTGGCCAGCAGACTCAGACAAAGGTTTGGGAGCAGCTCACTGAGGATTTATTTATATACGAGGGGACGTTTTTCAGTTAAGGTCACAAACTACAACACGTTAATGTCAAAGGCCTCAAATAATAACAACTGTGGGAGACGTGGAAAAAAAATCCACCTCATTTGCACGAGGAGTGGACGATCTGACGGTTTTAGATCGACTTTAATGAGATTGTGGTTTTTAAAGTCCTCATTCTTCTGTTTCCAAACTTTATTGACTAGCATAAGGGCGCTATGTGATGTGAGCTACAGCTAGCAACAAAATTGTATTTTGTTTTACTGGTGCAACTGGATCGTGACTGCAGTGAGATAGATCTTGATATTATTTTTGGGCAACATGGACAAACATTCTGATATATTTACGTACATTTTGAGACAGATTTTGTTACATTTTGGGCAGAAATTAGTTTCATATATGTAGTTTTTTAGTAGGTTGGTTGTTTTTTTGTTTGTTGGTTGGTTTGTCAGCAGGATTACACAAAAAACTTCTGAATGGATTTCCTTCAAACTAAGACTGAGGATGCATCTCGGCACGGATGATATGATAAATCTTAAATATGACATTTGTCACTTTTAATTCCACTCGTCGTCGGACCTGGTGTGGATCCATGTCCAGCAGAGTGTGTTTTCTGTCCCGTGTTAATACCTCCGAGGCCGCCGGACACAAAGACTCCATTATTGAGGATGAAGAGAGACGATGTTATTGATCACTGTTGGGAATGTGGGTCGCGATCAGAAGCTCCGGCCTCGGTATTGTGTGCAGCGCTCGGAGACTTCTTCTTCCATTAACGTCTCCGGCGAGCAGCTCTTTGTTTTCCTGGGAGTCGACCCACTCAGACACCCTCTATCCTCAGGCTGCCCAGCTGACACAGAGCTGGCCTCCATGTTTTCAGCTCGGGGTCGAAGGTCACAGAAAGGTTTCAGTCACAATAACTGTCAATGAGTGGTGAAAACATTGAAAAGACAGAAAATATTGCAGGAATCTGCCTCTCTTTCTCTTCTCCAGCATTCTGTCAGTTCATCCCTCCCTACAGGCGTTACTCTCCCCCTCCTCTCGCCTTTGTTTGAGGTGTTACTCCCTCCATCTTATAGCCTGAAATCTCCTCTCTGCCCCTCTGAGAAGGTGTTACTCCCTCAGGTTTTCTTGTGATTCTCCTCCTCTCTCAGCCTGTGATTCACTCCTCCTCACATCAGCTTCTCTGGCTGAACTATACAAGGATCCAACTGCACAGGATGAAGTCAGATAATCTTATTAGTCATTATCAAATCCAAATGACAACAAAGAAACCATTTAATCTGTTATATCTAACACTGACAAGGACCCAAAGACAACCTACGCTGGCATAAACAGTATTAGTTCAGTGGTTCATGTGTTAGTTGGTGGTTTGCTTCACACAAAGTTCCTGAGAAGAGGTTTTCAGTGTGTTGTGACCAGCAGTCCGAACTCATCCTGTCTGTTTGTGTTCCTGCAGTGGCGCTGAAGAACCAGCTGTCCAACGGCGTCAACAAGAGCATCGATCACGGTGACGACAGCAGGACGTCAGGATCCGTGGACGGGCGTATATCTGAGGGGGAGCTGCTGCTGCAGGTCGGTCCACTCCTGCTGGGTTTACTGATCCGTCTGTAATCAGAGCTGTATTTACATGTTATATGATTATATGATACGTTGTGGAGGAAGTAGCACGACACAAACAAATGCAAAAACAGGATGTGTGGATACAGTTTGTGTTGAGTGATTTGGCCGCCGTCCTTCCTCAACACGACATGTTTACATCTGGATTTATTTGTGATAAAATCAGGCGGTTGTCGTCTGACCGCTGACGACTCCATTGGTTAGATGGTTTACTGCTTCTGTCTGAGCATCATGCAGAGTCTGCACACAGCAGCAGCAGCAGCAGCAGCAGCTGCTGTTGTAGGTCAGCTGAAACGTTGTGATGCAGGAGAGGCGGCTCTGCACAGCAGGACGAGAGGACAAATGGCTTGTTTGATTCAGCTTACAGCAGAGAAATGTCTGCTTTTTAAGAGAGGGAGTCGTAGTCTGAGTTCACCACCGTGCTCAGCTGTTCTACACTCGCACAGAAGATATTTTTGTTTCCTGAAGTCAAAAAAACAACAGGGTTTTGGATGTGTGTGTTTATTAAAACAACCCGGTTTATCCAAGTGTTAGAGAGAGTTTACTGGTAGAATCATCATCGTTAAGACCGTTCAGATTGGACGTGGGCGGAGCTGTGAGCTCGTGGGCGGAGACGCAGACAGACGTAAACACCGGTTGGTCCGATCCGACTCCACATTCTGATCCCGGAGGACTAAATGGGTCAGTGAGGACTGAAGGATGTGTCGGCAGCTTCCCGCCTTCAGCTGCTCTGTTCCATTACAGACAGCGAGCCATGAATTATCCAGAGCCGGTGAACACATCTATTATTAAACAACACACAGGGCGAGGGATGAAGGGTGTGTGTGTGTGTGTGTGTGTGTGTGTGTGTGTGTGTGTGTGTGTGTGTGTGTGTGTGTAAACTGACTAAAAGCATCCAAAGCATTCCTGGATGTTTTACAGTGTGTCGCCAAACCTTCCACACAAACTCCTCGCAGCGGATTTGAGTTTATGTTTTGGTTAAATTCTTCTTCTGTGGTAAACACGCGGAGAGTCTTCCCGTGTTTGCTGTCACTGTGTTGTCGTCTGAGAGAGACAACAAACATGACTGCACACACACTGACAAACACACACAAACACACTCCGTCTGTCTCAGGAGAGCGAGAGGTTGAGCAAACACAGAGAGAGGAGACAACGCTACAGTAAATATTTATACACACACCACCCCATCCTGTGTGTGTGTTCATGTATAGTGTGTGTGTGTGTGTGTGTGTGTGTGTGTGTGTGTGTGTGTTGGACAGGGCTGGGCGTGGTCACACACCATCCAAAACCAGACCGCTCCTGGATACAGACCTGGATTTTTATTCCTAAATCAAGAGATTCAAATCAAAAATTGTGAATTGAAACAAATAAAAAAAACAAATCTGCAGCTGTGAATAAAAGATTATTTTCATCATTGATCCCAAATGATTCCTAGAACCCAAAATTACGTCTTAAACGGTCCAAAATCCCAAAATATCACAATTAAATCTGCCGTTAGTTTCTTTGTAACATTAACTAAGAAAAATAAAACATTTGTAGACGTTCCAACAAGCAGAAGAAACCACAAATTACAGAGAGAACAACTGAATGACGTTTTTATTAAAGTAAATAAGCTTTGCCTCTTTCTAATCCTCCTCTGCCTCTCTAGTAATACCCTCGCACCTAAACTGTCAATAATTCACTGGCAGGGAGAAGCTGTGTCGTTTAAACTCTGATGCTGATGAATTTTTGACTCCCTGTAATGGATTTGAAAAGAGGTTCCATAAAGAGGCAGGAAGTGTTTTTCCCTCTCCGAGCCCAGACGTGTGGACGAGGAGTGTATTAGCGCGCGTCCGCTCAGATAAACTCCGTGTTCATACGGAGGTCGTCATCATTTGCATCCTCATCAGCGAGGTGGAGGCGGACGCTGGCAGGATGCCGCTGCGACTCTTTGCGGTGTCAGGACACGGTGTCATCACCTCCTCGCCGAGCCCCGGGGCCGGAGGAGGGCGAGGAGGAGCGATGATGGAGGTGTTAGTCATGCAGTAGTGACCTCCTTCTCCTCCCGCCTCCTCCTCTCCATGACTTCTCTGTGAACCGACGTCCGCTCCAGCCTCTCGTCTTCCTCTGTTCCTGCCCGGGGGAGAAGTCTCATCCCTGGTTTTATAGTTTTTCTTTTATTCAGGAGCTGGATGCTGCTTTATCACATTTGCTTCAGCCTGTAAAACTGCCTGCAGTGCATCTGTAGATGAATAATAGTTGATTCTGTCACAGTGCTTTAAGAAGATTACAAATTATAGAGATATATATATTGTATCATGACAAACACTTACACACAGAGACCAACGTGACGTCTTCATCTTACTTCCTTTGTCCAATCAACAGCCCACAAACCACAGTCTCTTCCTTCACTGTCATAAATGACAAAGAACGTAAGAAGCTGGATGTGTGTCCGTGTTTAGAGAGTGGTGGAAACACAGACAACAAGCTTTTAGTTCCTAGAAAAGTTGTTCCTTTCAAGGTATTTGGATCAGAGACTTTTGTTGACGATGACCCGTCCTGTGACCAACACGCAGCTTCAACACCATAATAATCATCAAAACGATGAAATAAACAAGTTGTTTTCCGTCTGCAGGCCCTCAACGGCTTCGTGTTGGTGGTGACCGCCGAGGGGATCATCTTCTTCTGCTCTCACACCATCCAGGATTACCTCGGCTTCCACCAGGTAATTATTTCAACCCGCAGCCTTGATCTTACTCCTCTCGGGTCTTTGTCCACCTTTAGTTCGACTCGTTTCATCTTCAACTTTGAACGATGATATATCCTCACACACGGCGCTGAACTATGTTCTTTCTGATGCTTTGTGCTTTAAGATATTTCCTCATGTGTCGCTGCCACAGTCATGAGCTTGATACGTGACAGATTATAAGGGATTGGTGTTAACGAGCACGGAGAGAAACTACCTAGAGTCTGTCTGTCTGTGCGGCACGTAACACACAACCTATAGACACACACACACACACACACACACACACTGTAACAGACATCTTGTGTACTGGCATGTTGGGGGAGTACACACCACCTCTCACCCCTCACCTCCCCGTCCACCTGAGGCGCGTCACCACTCGTTTACAGAGGGAACCCAGATCTGTGGTGAAGCTGCTGTCTGGGCTCGAGTCGGGTGTTTGGAAACAACGTCGCACACCTGAACATCAGGTGTCAACAGCTGTCGCAACACACGTGAGGGAGGACACAAAGGAAGGAAGCGAAGACGGAGGATGAGGAAGCATCAGTTATTCCTCAGTCGACTGATTTAGCAAGTTGTATTGTTCAGCTTTTCGGGATTTGTATATTTATTATCTGCGCTTGTTTTTTCAATGTTTTGCACACAGATACAGTTATAATATTCAAAATCATCCGAAATTTCATAGTTCCATAGTTTAAAATGTCACAGTCTCCCACAAACGTCAGGAAAATACAGGAAATGAGAGCAGCTTCGATAGTTTGTCAGTCAGAATGTCCAACTTACGGCTGTTTGATTGATTAATTGTCTTGTGCTAAGCTAAAGTAAGCTAACAGCTTAGCCTAGCCTCCACTAGCTTAGCACAACCGTCGCCTCAGGAGTTAACATCCAGACTCGCCTCTCGTTTGCTGTTTGAAAGTATTTCACGAAACACTTCTGCTTGTCAAAATTCCTCGTTGCTGCCCCGAGTTCGACCCCGCCCACACAGGGAGGGAGGCGGGGGGGACGGGGTTCCTCCTGGTCCTCAGCCAGGTCATGCTGGGTCTGGACCACAGATATCAGGGTCACAGTGGGTCTTTGGCTCGAGTTCAGCTGCTTGAATCAAATGTCCAGCGACACTTGATTTCTTTTGGCTCCACTTCAAGGCAAACGGAATCAAACGCACCCCCTGACAGCTCCGACAGAACATCCACCTTCGTATTCAGGTCAAACGTCTCGCTTCTTACTTGGTCCTACTTGTTTTTTTCCTCCAGACGGACGTGATGCACCAGAGTGTGTTCGAGCTGATCCACACTGAAGACCAGCAGGAGTTCAGGAGCAACCTGCACTGGGCTCTCAACCCTCCTGCCGGCCTCGGACCCCCCTCGGATCCTTCAGCAGGTCTGTCAACTGAAGACAGTTCAGTCCAGCAGAGTGTGTGTGATGTGCTGGTGCAGGACGGAGAATAAACTCAACAGCTCTATTTTTAGATATCGTGCCAGACGTTACCACGCTGGCTCGTGTTGTACGTCACTGCAACGTAAAGGAGAAAAGGGCAGAAATGACCGATCGCTCCGAATGTTTCCATCACATGAATGCTGATAATCATTCCACCTGATGTCTCCAGGTTTTGTGTCCAACATTAAAGGGTTGTAAATTAGTTCAACAATCAACTTTGCTTCTGTTTTTAGCAAAAGACAAGACAAAGAAATCAAACAACATGGCCGACAACCAGAAATTAATAGAACAATGGGCCCGGCTGAACAAAAAACAGTCTATAACTCACTTATGTTTCCTCTTACTGTGTTATTAATGTATGAATCCAATCAATAGATTCACTGTGATGATCAACAGACGCCTGAGATGAAAATCCCTCTGGACGGTTGTTGTTTTTATGCCCTTGTGAATCTGAACTGAGGTCAGAGACGAGGCGAGAAGAGGTGACCTTTAACTGGAGCCTCCTGAGAGGTGGTCTAAATGTTAGAGCACACACACACACACACACACACACACACACACTCCTACTGTACAAACAAACACTTGTCATTCTGCATTAGATGAGGGTCAGCAGTTAACGAGACACACACCGACTGTACAAACACACACAGACAACAGATCAAGGTCACTGCCACACACAAACCTCCAGCTCATCATTTTCATTTAAATCTGAATAAAATAAGAATAATATGATATTTAACGTCCTCAGACGGAGAGTCGGTGTCGACGTCTTCCTGCCTGGTGAGCTACAACCCGGACCAGCTCCCGCCTGAGAACTCCTCCTTCCTGGAACGAGGCTTCGTCTGCCGCTTCCGCTGTTTGTTGGACAACTCCTCCGGCTTCCTGGTAACACTGACAATTCAACTCGACACAACTTTATTTAAACGTTTATGAGCAGCATCACCAAGATCGTGTTAGATTTAGAGACAGAGTTGTTGATAAAAGTGATCAGATGAATCCGTACTTGAGGCTGCTGGTGTTTTCAGGCACACAGCAGTATGGCGTGCCACCTCAGAGTCCCTCAGGGATCAGAAGCCACCATTTACTCCTGTAATCCGCCTTAAGAGAACCTCGGGGTCGTGGGGAAAAGGGCTTTAATCCTCCCAGCACCCAGAGGAGACGACAGCACAGGGGGAACTCGCTTAGTCAGGGCTGGTAGCTCCACGCCGGCCGCCGCTCCTTCTACTGAGACAATTAGCTGCAGATGGAGGAAAAACAAATCCATGAAACCTGCTGGGAAAATGAGGCAGGGTCTCCCAATGAGAGAGAGATGTTTTTCTTATTAGCTCTTAAAGACCAGTAACAGTGACCAGGCTCCTGACTCTCCTGTAATTCTTGTTTTTCCAGCCTTATCCTCGCAGTCAGAATTGAGCCTCATACATCGTCTGATCCAGGAGAATGTGATGTTTACGTCCAGCTCATTTGAAGTCACAGTTTTTGTTGTGTTGTATTAGACAGGATGAATTTTCCAGGATTCTAGTCAATATTTGGTGTTTGAACGAAGACGGCACCTAAAAAGATGAACTTGTCAACTTCTGTCGGGCTTTTTGTTCACCAAACAATGCAAACACAATAATGATAAAAAGCTTACACCTCCATTTAAGTGCAAAGTCCTGCCACACATGGTTAGAAAGCTGAGATTCTCTTGGTACAGTCGACAAAACAAACAAACTAGCATGAAGAAGTTTTGCCAGCTCACAGATAAAGTGTCCAAATGTCCACTAGATCCATTTCAGTGACACATTTAGTCAAAAACACAGTATTCTGTGATTAAATGGCGACAAAAAACTGCAGTTGAGAAGGATTTTTCATGCTTTTGTTTGTAAAAAGACCCCAAAGATGCTTCTATACAACCTTCAACAACAACGTTTTAGAAGAATAGCTTCTTTTATCTGCCAATCTTTGGGAGTTAATGAGGAGTTTATACTTTTATCTGCGTTGTTTTCCTAAAATAAAGTTATATCGTTAAATGGACTTCCTTCCTTCAGGCGACTGTTTTGTTTTTCGTCTCCTCTCAATCAGCTGTGAAGCTCCACTTACAGACACTTAAAGTGATGTTGCTGAATCCTGATTGGTCCAGAGGAGAATGTGACATCACAAGAGGAAAAGGAAGAATGAGAGTAAACGAAAACTTTGGTGGAAAATAGAGCGCATATTGATTATAGAGTGAGAAGCGTTATGTTAATCCTAACTCTGTGGCTCAGGGCAGTAAAAGAGAAGTCTGCTCAGGGTTCTTGCTCGAGGGCACTGCAGCAGAGCTCGTGAGGGGCTTCGAACCTGCGTCCCTCCGTCCTCCCTCCCAGTGCGTTTGCGTGAGCAGTAAGCCAGGTCTCTGCTTCTGTCTACCAGTCGCTGTGGCTTTGTTTTCAATAATCCCTCCTGCTATTCAGGGCTAGATTCCTGACATCACGACTGCAGGCCCTTAAACCCACCAAGGTCAATTAACCAGAGCTAACAGAGGAGGCGGGGGTCCTCACACGAGAGGGCGCGGCGAGGACAGCAGACGGGAGAAAGTGTTTTCAGGTTGTGTAAACCTCCCTGATGGCTGCTGGTAGTTCACAGATGGAAAGTTCAGTGTGTGTTTGTAAGGAAACTGATAAAGAAACTGAAGGGCTCACCAATAAAGGAAACACAGAGCAAAGAGAATGAGCATCTTCCCGCCTGTAAAAAAACAAAGAATCCCCACAACATGATGTTCCAGTCACTGAAATGATGTTTTAACCAGCGAACAAGGAGTCATGTGACCTGCGGGAGCGTCGCTGGAAGGTTTCTAGAAAGAGAAACCAGCCCTCGGTGTGTTTACAGTGTGCTGAAGTGCTTTTGCGCTCTACATTTCCCGGCAGGATAAATAAGACTGATGCAGCTCGACAGGGAGAAAAGACAGCAGCGCTCGCTCGTCTGCGCTCAGGGAGACGAATCCAAATTCATCTTTTTGTCACGTATTGATATTTGCTCTGCTCCTCTCAGGCGCTGAACATCCAGGGTCGACTCAAGTTCCTCCACGGTCAGATGAAGAGCGACGGCGAGGGCGGCGGCCCGCCTCAGCTCGCCCTGTTCGCCATCGCCACGCCCCTGCAGCCGCCCGCCATCCTGGAGATCAGGACCAGGAACATGATCTTCAGGACCAAACACAAGCTCGACTTCACTCCCATGGCCTGTGACGCAAAGTACGTGCTGCCAGAAACTCACGCTGATGACCAGTTTTATTTAAAGTTCATTCATTTTAACTGATGTGATGCTTTCAGGGGTAAAATCGTTCTGGGCTACACGGAGGCGGAGCTGAGAGTTCGAGGCTCCGGTTATCAGTTCATTCACGCCGCCGACATGCTGTACTGCGCCGAGAATCACGTGAGAAGTAAGTCACATTAGAGCAATGTGGAAATATGATTCCAATCAGCACAAACGAACATGTCAGCATCAGTGAAAAGTCTGTTTAGAGTTCACAGAGTGGTGACAGGAATTGATTGAGCTGATTTATTGACTTTTCTGTCATCACACAGATGTGATGTTTGCAGCTGTAGACTCGGCGTACATCCACTGTTCGTGTTATTGACCCGTCAGTCGCGTTCGGCTCAACATACATTTGTAACACACGCAACAAACAAACAAACAAACACTCTGTGTGTGGAGGAAACCTCCGAGCGAGAGTCAAGTGTCCTACTTAGCTCGTGTACCGGATGACCCGGTTAGCTGTAACCATGGTGCCCTCAACGCACTGCGACCAGACTCGCTCACACACACACAAAGACACACACTGTGTGCATGTAGTCGTGCATACCGGGGCAGAAACACATGCATATGCATTTGGAAACATGCAGCGGAGATCCGTACGTGTTGAGCACGCTCTGCTGCACGCACAGATGGGAGGTTCACACAGAACAACACAGACTCTGCTGTCGAACACACGAGCACAACAGACTGCCACTGATTCTGCTCACAACAGGCACGGAGCACATTCTGCTCGCTGCAGAGTCTCAGGACGAGAGTTTGTCCACAGATGTAAATATTGCAGTTCCTTCTAAAGGTCAGCGTCTCGAGGCCTTTACTGCGCTGCACTGACTGACTGAAACAGTTTTAACATGTACAACATGATGTAGATCGTAACTTGCTCAGGAAAGATCAGATGGAACGAGAACATCTTTTAAAACGCAAAAACTAATCTTCCAGGAAAAATACACACAAGTTTGACTGAAATTCTAGAAAATTCATCGATTCTCAGACAAAACAAATGTAAAATTAGGTCTTCAAATTAGCCGGGATGAAGTTTAAAGTTTAAAGTTGGCTGCTAGAAGGAAAAAACGAAAATAAATACTCAAGATCAAGGCGACATCAAAATGATGGTTAACGCTTATTTCTTCTGCAGAATAGAATAAAAACAGAACCTGCCAGTATTATTTAGCTACTCCTCAAATCTTCTGCCGGTGTTTTAGTCTTTCCACCTGAGATGTTGTTCAGAAACACGACCTGCACCACGATCACACACACCGACAGTCACAGCAGAGTGTGTGCACACAGGACTTGTAACATCAGCATGCAGCCTCCATCACAGCAACACGCCCGGCTGAGCAAATGCAGCGTGAGTGTGTTCACTGCGGGGCGTTCGGGACGTAAACAGCAGCGACACGGAGCCTCTAACTTCCGCTCTGATGTGATTCCAGTGATCAAGACCGGCGAGAGCGGCCTCACCGTCTTCAGGCTGCTCACCAAGGAGAACCGCTGGAAGTGGGTCCAGGCCAACGCCAGGCTGGTCTACAAGAACGGCAAGCCGGACTACATCATCGCCACGCAGAGGCCTTTGGTGTAAGTCCACGACGAGTCCAGCTTGATTTTTGAGTTTGAACGTATTCATCTGCTAATTTCTTTTCTCTGGCGTGTTCTCACAGGGATGAAGAAGGAGGAGAGCACCTGAGGAAGCGATCCATGCACCTGCCGTTCACCTTCGCCACCGGAGAGGCCATGCTCTACCAGACCGGTTATCCTCTGCACGGCTTCCCTGACTCCTTCCAGGGCAAAGCCAAAGGCAGCAAGTCCAAGAAGAGCAAACAGGATAAGAGCTCCTCAGAGCACCTGGACCCAAAGGGCCTCCTGGGGGCGCTGATGAGCCAGGACGAGTCTGTGTACGTCTGCCAGCCGGACCCGGAGCCCAAGATGTCATACCACAGCAGCCTTTTCAGCGAGCAGCCGGGTGACAGCAGCTGCGGCGGCTCGAAAACAAGTTTCGACCCACTGCTGGCCACTCTGGACTCTCTGTCGCTGGACGGAGAGGAAACCTGCTCCAACAGCGAGCTCTTTAACGCTCTGGAGAACCTGGGACTGAACGCCGAAGACCTGGAGCTGCTGCTGCTGGACGAGAGGATGATGCAGGTGGAGCTGGACCCCAACCACATCCCCACGCTCAGCGACCTCCTCACCAACAACGAAATCCTCTCCTACATCCACGACGCGCTGGAGAACGGCGCCGAGGGGGACGACGAGACGAGCGCCTCCCAGCAGCTGCCTGCAGCTCCTCCGGCTCCGCCCATCATCCAGCTGTCCCAACAGATGCAGCAGCACACGAGCGCAGGCGTTTCCCAGCCTGCACCGGTGGACACAAAGGTATCACCTGGGATTCCCAACGGTCACTGGGTGGTGACGACGGAGAACCATCTCCACCCTCACACTGTCCTCAAAGCCTCGCCGCTGAACGGGAAACACCTGAGTCAGCAGTGGCAGCTTCAGCAGGAGCAGCACTCGCTCCACCTGCAGCCCCAGAACCAGCTGCCAGGCTTCCAAGCAACAAACGGGTCGTACGTCCCAAACGGACACGCCGCCTTCCCACCCAGCATGGAGGTCAACCACGCAGGTTACAGCGCGCCACATCCCGGCGGCTCGGTGCTGAACGGAGCGGCTCCAGACGTCCGTCACTACCAGAGTTTAGTCTCCTCGGCGCGGCCGTACCAGCCGCAGACTCACGTTCCTCCATCTTGTTTCCCCGCCCAGAGCTCCACGCTGGAGTTGGAGCAGTTGCTGGGTCTGTCGCCGCCGCAGCACAGCCTGCCGTCGCTAGAGGCCTACAGCATGTTCAACGCCGCCGCGCAGGACTCCGCCCACAGCAAGGTAACACACTCAGGAAGGAGCTCTGTTGTTTTTAATCTGTTTTCCTTCTGTTTCTGCTTCCATTTCATCATTAACTGCATCAAGTAACTCACTAAAACTCCACTTGCATACATTTTAAGGTGCTACAAATTATATCCAGCTGTAAAAACACAATCAGGGTCTTTACTTATTCCTGTAGGTTTCATGAAACACGCAGCTTTGAGGGTAAAGTCCTATTTATATCAGTCCAATGACATCAGGGCTGTTGAAGGTGACTAACGCTCTCCCACTGAGAGCGTCTGTCTCCTGTCAGACCTCTTCTGTCTTCCTCGTTTCCTTCTCCAAACGACCGAAGCTGCCAGTCCTCCTCAGGACTGTTTGGTCTGCGAGGAGGACTCTTGATTCGAGCTCGCCGTCGAGGCCTCAAGTGTGTGCGACCCTGAAATATCGGCGAACGTCAACACACCGAGAGCTGCAGGATCCACAACCCTTCAGCCCTGCGCTGTTCTCTTTCACTGTCATGGAAATGGATTTTTTTCCGAGTCAGCACACAGAGGCCGCGGGCTGGCATGGAGCTCAGTGTAAACTGTGATGATGCGAGCAGACATGCCAAGTAAATAAGACGAGGGGGAGATGGGTCAGGGCGGCCCGGTCTGAGGAGAGGATCTACTGCAGGAGAGTCTCTTTATCTGAGCTGATGTTTGACAGTGTGGCGCATTTAGGTCAATTACACCGCGTGTCTTCTGCACTGAGCAGGAACTTCAACTACTGACGACACCCTCTTCTTTACCTCCACACAGTTCAGTTGAAGAAGAAATTATCTACAGAAATGATGAAGAACTGAATGAAACAGAACTTTTTTCAGACATTGTCTGAGCTGTTGTTCTCCTGATGGAACTCAGATCCCAAATCCATTATTTGAGTCGGTTAATGAGGCTGTAAATGTTCAGGAGACGCTGGAATCCTTGAAAGTCCAACAGAAACTACTGTATTTCCAGTAATGACAGAGCAGCGCGGGCTGGGGAATGTCTTCCTAAAGGAAATCACAGGCGTAGCTGGAGGTCTGGAGAAATTCCCATCGTAAAACATAACGAGGTAATGAGAGCTCGGCGATTAATGAAGCATGATGGAAACCAGGAATGTCTCAGGAGCAGCTCCGGTTTACTCTTCTGCTCCAGTGGAACACGTCTCTATTGTTGGAGAGGACAATCACCCTGTTTGTCTTATCAAACGTTACGTTAAAGACAAATTAATGATAATAAACTAAATATTAAAGGCTGGTGTCAGACGAATGGCCACATGATAACAGAGAAACTACAGAACATCATCATCCAAACACATCCGTGATGTTTTATAGCAGTTAAAGGAGGTTCAGATGACGATCTGTCCGGTTATAATCAAACGCAGCGTCTGTTTTCTGCTTCCCATCGTCTCCGGACGCTCCTCCATCTATTTTTCAGTGTTATTGTTCCGCTGCGGTCTGTTTTTCCGAGCATGAAGAGCAGCGCTGGTGTGTAGAGCGAAAAAACAAACTCGCAGAATCACAAAGGAGATATAATGAAGTACGGAAAGGGGGATAGGAAATCAAAGAGGCAGTATAGTGAGAAAGAATACAGTAATGAATAGAATAAGGTCAGGATGGGACACGGCCGGCCTCAGAGATGGGCCGACCCCGGCAGGCATCCATTCATCCCGCCCCGCTCAGCTCCACTGTTATTCTTCAGGGTCAGTGACTGTCGCTGAAAGAAAAATACTGGCAGGCTGAGCAGCCAAGCATGAGCGCTGCTGACCTACAATTTGACTGTCATCATTACCTAATGCTGTGAACGCAGCGCGGAGGGGGAGCAGGCGAGGCTATTCTCAGCTGGCAGAGCGGCAGCAGCGCTCCACAGTCGTTTGGTTCACTGTCGGGATGAACGAACGTGTCCTGGAAAGCCAGAAAAAGACTCGGGACGATGGAAATGCTCATAACGAACTCACAATAATAAGATGTGTTTATCGTCTCCATTCGAGAAGGAACGGGACGACATATCCTGTCCAAAATAATATGTGTTATTATTAGTGATATTAACACGAAAATCTCTTTAGAAAGTCTTGAAATGGCTCCAAAACTTCCTGGAATTACTTGAAAACAAACAATAATGATGAAGGAACGGCTTTAAAGATGCGACCATCCATCACAGCAAGACATCTGTCATCATATAACCCAACAATCAGAGCAGGAAAGATATAAATGTGTTAATCCAACAATAAAATACACTGAACAGATAAAAAACATTAAAGGATCAGACAGAAGTGTTTGATAGATCTGAGTTCGCTCCAGTAGAAAAGATAAAACCAGATATATAAAATAAACAAAGTAAGAAAAAGGAAACATCTGATTTAAAGCTCCAGTGGCTGTAATTAAATAAGAAAACAGCGACACTGATTCTATAAACATGACTAATTACTCACAGACACTCTGTGACTCGTGCTATCAGGGTGAGCTAATAGCATGCTACGCTAATCCAAAACACACAGCAACCACAGACCTTCTGATACAACCGACACGTGAGAACAGACGCAGATTCTCAGTTTGATTTCAGACACATTTATTTGATTTTTTGTCGAAACACGAAAAGAAGTTTCAAATCATTTCATTTATTGAGTTGAATATGTGGTAATAATTAATCATTTATCAATTAATCGCTGTTTATCCGATTAAAAATGTCTTGATCGACAATCACAGATGCACAAATACGTCAAAGTATATTTTACAGTCGCAGAAAAAAAAATACAAAGACATTTTACATAAACTGATATAATCACATTTTAACCATTAAATCTCCTCAGTGTTGATTTGAAAGTGACAGAAACTCCGTGATTAAAATACAAGTTATCATTTTGTGTTATCATGTTGAATATTCCAGTAACTTTATGTTTACTGACTCAGATCATGTCGGTGATTAAAACAGTTTCTAAAGAGCTAAAGAGCTGAAACCAGAGAAGAAGAGACTGTTCTTCTTCTGCTGCTCCGGAGCGTCTTCAGCTCTAACTCGCTGACCAGCCAGTTAATCTGTTTAGACCCACTGAAGGGGATTAAAGTCACGCTGATGTAAGTGATCACAGCAGACTCACGCTGCAGGATTCTCTTCCTCTGCTGCCTCCTCTGTCACAGTCCTTCCCTCCATCACTCCTCCTCTTCCTCATGGTGTCATGGCGGCTGTCAGGACTTGACCTGAGCTGCTTCCTGTCAGGAGTTTCTGTTTGCACCTGCAGTGTAAAGACTCCAATAACCTGATATTAAAAGACCGCTTTGTTTCTGTGTTGCAGCTGGAGAACGGCTGCCTCCTCAGTGCCGCCAACGCCGCCTACATCAGGACGTGTCTGATGCCCAACGGGAACGCCGTGGCGACGGGCGACATCCCCGTCTCCTGTCCGGACGGACTCCCCGCCCTGCAGGACCCCCAGAAATCTGGATTCTTCCTCTGAAAGGTTGTCTGCTGTCAGAGAAGACGAGGTGCAGATGGAACAAAGAAAGATACGAACACATCCGTTCTTCAGTAATCTTCACGACGAGGATCCACAACGAAAGACGAACGGAGACGAAGGAATTACGTTTTTTTGTGTCACACTGAGTGTTGTGAAGTTTCTACTCACTGACAGATTCATCTCCCTGTTCGGATACTTACTGTCAGCGGGTGCTTTTAGTTTTCAGACTGACTGGAACGAAATCTGGTTGGATTTTTGCTCCGGAGCCAAAACTGATGTGTATATACACTGTTAACAAACAAAGAGGAGAAGAAGAAGAAGAAGAAGAAGAAGAAGAAGAAGAAGAAGAAGAAGTCTCTCTTTATCTGATACTGAAATACGTTCTCTTTGTTTCTGGGTCACTACAAGATGTTTGACTCATCATGGATTCCAGCTCAGATAATCGACACGTCTCGTTGTAAAATGGTAGACAGCAGAGTTCCAGCACTCGACTTTTCAAAATAAGAGCGTCCTTCACGTCACTGCAGACCGTTTCTTGAAGCAGACTGAACGTTTTAAGGTTGTTTCTTTCTTTTCAGAGCAGAGTTCCATTTCCCCTCACAAGGAGCATCTTTAAATTCTTCCTTGACCTGATAATAACGTACATTTTGTCACTGATTTCACATTTGATTTAATCTTAATGAATTCAGCCACTTCAGCCTCACATCAGTCCTCCTGCAGAAGATCTGCACAGCCGATTATCAGGCAGATATTCAGCATCTTTTTTCTTCTTCTGCTCTGCAGCATCCTCTCACAAAATGCCCCAAAACACGATGTGATTGATAAAAAGTAACTTGCACCTAAATGTATCCAGTAAATCTGTTGGAGAGGAAGAATAAAGTGTAAAGCAGAAAGAACAAAGGAAACTCTTAAGTAAAGTATCTGAGAATTGGACAAAACAGCCAAAAAAATGACTGATATTTGCTGTAATTGACAAAAACTGTGTGAGGGAACTGAAGATTCTTAAAAAACGACAGTCTGCTTCTGAAAACTGCTCTGCAGCTATGAAACGTTCAGCAGTGACTCTCACAGACTTGGTCTGCTGGTAACCTGCTCGTTCAGCCTGACGTGGGCGGGTCGTAAAGTTAGAAGACGTTTATACAAACAGATTATTTAAACTTCCGTGTTGGTTTGTCACCTCGGTGTGTAGAAGGCCCGTCGGGTCGGTAGATGTCGTTCGTCTCGGTGCTTTACGTGTCAACAAAACAGCATTTCATTCTTCTGGTTTCTGTTGTTGAGATGAGATTCAAACAGAAGCTGAACAGTCAGACAGCAGGAAGAGGTTTTATTTATCGCCGCTGGCGTCACGTTGTTGATCCTAATGCTGCATTTTAGCCTATCTGAGGTTTACAATGATGTTGTGCACTTACATGTATGTTCTGGACTTCTTGATTTGTCCGCCAGTGGCACTGAAATCAAAGGAAAAAAGCATTTTAGTTTCCTGACCGGAGACAGTGTGAAACTCTCCCGTTAATGCCTTGTCTGGTGGGCTCGGCCCGTCAGACTTACTTCACCCTGCAGTCTTGTCGTGTACCCGAAACACTGAGTGCACTTACATGCACACAGTAATCCATCAAGGACCCAACTGTAAATAATAGATCACAGCTGAGGGCCGAGGAGGAAGTGCATGGAAGTGTTTCTCCAGTTTAGCTTCCTGTCATCACACAGGAGCGATTCAGCCATTCAGAGAATATAAAAATGTCGATTAAAAATCAGACGTGAAGACGTCTGAATGGTTTCGTCCTGCAGCCGACGAGCTTCTTCTTCTCACTGTGAATCGTCCGATGCAGAAACGTTCCTGCAGGTTCTGACACTGTGACAGACGACGCCGAACACGCTGCTCCTGAACCTCACTGAGACTTTACTGACAGACAGTTCTGTGTCTTTGTTGTTTTTGTTTGAATGTCACACGGTCAGACAAACTGCTCACCAGACTTCTTCTGGACGATACAAAAAAAACCTGGTTTCCACGCAGAATCATAACCTGGACTCCCACACGTGTGTGTCAGCGGGAAAAGAGAGACGATGCTGCGTTCACGTCATAACTGACGTAAATAACAGCTGCAGCTACACATGAGAAATAGTTATTAAAGAATTTCAACTGTCTGAGAGCTAATAATCTGAATTTAGATCCAAAATGTCGAAGTTAACACTAGAAACAACAAAACAAAAGCTAATGTGTCGCCTCGCGGTGTCTCATCAGAACGAAAAGCAACTTCAAGAATGAATCCGTTGAAAATTGTCCCTGATAACATTCGTCTCATCTGATATTCGGGTCAGAACATTTGATACTTTTAAAGGCTGCTACAGTGAAATGATTTGAAGCCACCAGCAAACCGCTGATGATTTTAGTCAGTTTGGAAGTAAAACAGGTCTTAAAAAGTCTCACATTTAACCTGCAGTAATTGAACTAACACTGATGATCTGTATATAACAGATATATAAAGTATTTGAAGTGGAAGCAGGAAAGGTTCTCTACACCTACAATAAATGTTCGTTACCCAGAGAAAGAAAGTTTTCCGCCCGTACAGATTTAAACACAGCGTAACGTGACACTGACGCGACGTGAACGCAGCGTGACTCACATTTAACAGACCGGACAGACAGAAGAGGAAGCAGGAGGGTCGACGACAGACTGGACAGCATTTAGCATTTAGCATTTAGCACCGACTCAGAAACCAAATGAGAAACATGTGAACACACGTGTGTCTGCAGTTCCTCCGTCGTTGAATGTCTCGTGTAAAACTGTTGAAAGGCGTTTTTTTTTGGTTTCTTTTTCAGAACATGAAGCTTTTATTTCACCTGGAAGGTGCTCGAGGTGTCGATGTTGGTCAGCACCACGACGATTTAATGCATTTACAAGATTTGTTTGTTTTTGTTTTTGCTAATTCTTTTGTAAACTTTTCTTATAAAACAGATTATTTAAACCAGTTGAGATCAAATGCTGTATGAGAGAAAACATTTATAAATGACAATCATTTTCCAAGGCGCTTTAAGAACAAACAAAAAAAAGGTTGTGTGTGTATATAACTGTGTTTTTTAATGGTGTTGTTGCAGGCACTACTTTAAAATCACCTCTTCTCCAGCACTGAAAGTAGTCTTGTAGAAAAAAAAAAGCATTTTATGACTCCATGTTGTTGAATATTGTTCCCCAGAGTTGTGTTTTATCTCCATGTCATGTTTGTCACTTTAGCTCCAAACTAATCGGTGCCATAACGGTAAGTCGGGCCAGTCGGTGTCTGAAGACGTATTTCAAAACATTTTACATAAAGATATAAAATCTTTTTCCTTTTTTTTAGTCTGTTGAAATCCACTTTGTCCACCAGATAACATTTAAAAGTGACCGTTTCGTTGTTTGAATTGTGTTTTCAGCCAAGTTGGAGTCAAACTTTGGAACCAAACTCTCCGTGAGCTGTTTTGGCGTGGTTGGTTTTTTTAAGGCGCACAGACTTTATTTTGCTACTTTTATCACTGAAGGTCGTAGCTGTACGTAAAGAAAACTTTTTAAAAATGCAGTTTGTCTTCGAGCCGTGTGTTGAAATGTGCTCTTGGATCCTGGAAATAAAGGATTTTGTGCAATCACACTGAATCGCCTCATATATCTTGTGTTTTCAGAGACCTGCCTCACCTGTAGGTCCTCACCTGGCCCGCTCACCTGCTCACCCAGTCCACCTTTCAGGAAGTGCATAGAGTAGCCAGACAGACAAAGGTTCCTCCTGCTGAGTCAGTACAGGAAGGTTAGGTAAGAAATTCACAAGAACCCTGTTTAGAAACACGTAAAATGCTTCAAAGCATTTCACCAGACTCCCTTAACAAACTGCTTAATTTTAAGAGTTACTGCATGAGGACGAACTTCTAAATCATTGGTTCCTTTCTGTAAATTCAGCTTCAAATGCAAAACATCAAGTTGTTTCTTTCCTTGTTTACAACACGAACTTTATGAAAGGAGATAAAATGTTATTGATGGTAAACATGTCAGATTTAGTAAACAGTAACCAATGTAGGCTTCTTCTATATTGTCACCAGACTCCCTTTAAAAATCTCTCAATTTAGTGAGTTGTTGAGTTAGGAGACACTTTATGAAACGCTGTTGATATATTCTTAATTATTTGGGCCTTATTGTAAATTCAGCAAACATTTCACATCATTTTCTTTGTTTCCTGTGTAAAAAAGTCACATCCATTTTCATTAGTGATTAACCGGTTTACTGCCGGACGTGTCGAGCTGTGTATTTGTTTTTTTCTTTTACAAATACAGTAAACAGTTACTAATAGAGGCCACAGGACTCCCTTTTAAAAAATCACTAAATTTAGTGAATTGTTGAGTTAGGAGATGTTTATATTTTAAAAACATGAAACAGTATCATTCGATGTGTCCAGTGAGATAAAATCCACCCTGAGTTGCATCATGGGACCTCAGAGATGTTACAAGCTGAAGTGACGCACGCCACCAACAAACCTGAGGATGCTTTTAGCTGCTGCCGCTGACCTGTGCCACACACACACACACACACACACACACACACCACTACGGTCCACTTCCACACCTCCGTTCTTACGCTTTTTGCACCAGCTCGTGTGAAATCGCGCCTGAGCAAAAGCAAACAAACACACACTGATACCAGAGGTGATCCGCCCACAGACAGCGAGCTGAAACATCACATATCTGCTGCTCGATGCTTCTTAACCTCCGAGTTTTATACTCTTTATAATTTGGGAACAATGCAGCAGAACCAGGAGTCACCACCAGTGATTTCACCTCCAGCTCCATCAGAAGACAAATTTAAAAATAAAACTGTGAAGGTGTTTCAAACAGTAAATTGTAGCAGGCAGAAAGCTGCACATGACACGTCCTCTTCCCCGAGTGCAGAACGCTGTCTGCTGCTGACTCTGCATCTTTAATGACTCGCCCCGAATCATTTATGAGAGTTTTTCTTCTCCTGCAGTTTTCAGCCGGTTAACTTTGAGCGCTTGTGACGTGATCAATCATCCAAGCAAGATGTTGTGTGTCCCACTTTAGCTTCCTCGGGCCGCTGCGTCACACAGCCCGCCACCGCAGGCCGCCAGCCGAGGCCCGCTGGGAGAGGCTCCAACCTCAGGGAGGACGAGGAAATAATGCTGCTGTCCTGCTGGTCATCAAGATAATTCACTGCAAGCTCTCCTAGAAACCACAAGGAGGACGAGGCAGTGGTCCTACTGAGGCCGTTGTAGGTTAAACGCTTTAGGAACTGCAGCTCAGAGGACGGATGAAAGAAGTTATTTATTAAAGTCCAGGAGCTCATGATAAAATCAGCAGAACGTTCTGATGTTACCTGGTTTTGTCACCAAGCGGGACTGCGACAGCCGAACAGGTCAGTTTGTTTACTGGGGAAACTACAGGACACGACCTCCTGTATTAGCTCAGCTGGTGAATGTTTGTTATACGGACTAGCTGAAAGTAAATCTACTCCAAACTACAAATCCTCTGTTCATTCCTAACAAAGCGAGGACGTAACAGCTCACCTGTCCCGTAAAAAACAGGCCAATAACTGTTATTTTGTTCCCTCCCTCATCTTGAGTTTAGACGTCTTCCCTCTTTTTTAATCAAGTTTATACTGATTGTGTCTTGATTTAGAAGCACCCTGTGCACAGAAACGTTCAGTGTATCAGCTGTGAAATACTGTCTGATATTAAACACGTCTGTCTGGAGTCTCTGCGGCTGTGTGTCGCTGCTGCTGCGGCGTAGAAAAGGTATAAAATATTTAGTGACCATCTCGAACCACTCAGGTCTTTTCACTGATGGAAATATGGACAGTGAGCGAGTGCAGAGCTCCTGACCTGCTTTCAGACATTCACAACTGTCTGTCTTTAACCATGTGTCGAAACAAAATCAGTTTTTATCCATCAGACTTTCAAGCTCACGTGAAACTAACAAATCTGATGTTCCAGCCGCTCTTCTGGTGTTTTTTATGAACTTTTCCATCACAAATTTTACCTCTGACGCTCTGATCGATTCCTCACAGATTGATTTTTCTGTTTCTTTATTTATTTTTCCCTTGTTTCCATCCATAAGCAGAGCTGCAGCAGGAAACACTGATCACCCCCCCCCTCTCTCTCCCTCTCTCTCTCTCTCT